>JAQFVV010009304.1:0-14559 GCA_028023455.1 Epiperipatus broadwayi | reverse complement strand
GGTCCTGGTTTGCAGACCGTACTGTAGCCAGTCAGAGGGCGCGGCGACATCATCAACAACCGGCCTGAAAATGGCAAGTGATAAATTTTTTTACAAAATGCCTCAAAATCGACAAATAAAAATGCCTAAGGCAATATATGTACAGCAAATAAAGCGAAAACTACAAATTAAAAAAAAATTAAAGAAAATGCTACAAAATTCAAATAATAAAAACAAAAAATCATGAAAATTGCATTATGAGCTATACCCCCCCCCCAAAAAATAAAAAAAACGCCTCAAAATCGACAAATAAAAATGCCTCAGGCAATATATGTACAGCAAATAAAGCGAAAACTACAAATTAAAAAAAATTAAAGAAAATGCTACAAAATTCAAATAATAATAACAAAAAATCATGAAAATTGCATTATAGAGCTATACCCCCCAAATCAAAAAACGCCTCAAAATCGACAAATAAAAATGCCTCAGACATATATGTACAGCAAATACATCGAAAACTACAAATTAATTAAAAAAATTAAAGAAAAAATGCTACAAAATTCGAAATAATAAAAACAAAAAATCATGAAATTGCGATTATGAGCTATACCCCCCCCCCAATCAAAAAAACGCCTCCAAAATCGACAAATAAAAATGCCTAAGGCAATATATGTACAGCAAATAAAGCGAAAACTACAAATTAAAAAAAAATTAAAGAAAATGCTACAAAATTCAAATAATAAAAACAAAAAATCATGAAAATTGCATTATGAGCTATACCCCCCCCCCCAAATCAAAAAAACGCCTAAAAATCGACAAATAAAAATGCCTAAGGCAATATATGTACAGCAAATAAAGCGAAAACTACAAATTAAAAAAAAATTAAAGAAAATGCTACAAAATTCAAATAATAAAAACAAAAAATCATGAAAATTGCATTATGAGCTATACCCCCCCCCCAAAATCAAAAAAACGCCTCAAAATCGACAAATAAAAATGCCTCAGACAATATATGTATAGCAAATACATCGAAAACAACAAATTATAAAAAATGAAGGAAAATGCTAAAAAATTCAAATACTAAAACCAAAAAACCATGAAGATTCTATCAAGAGATATACCTCCCTCCACAATCTGACAATTCACAAAACATGGCGGCAAAAAAAGCGGGAAAATACGAAAAAAATCAAATCATTTACCTTCAACATAAATATGCATCTAAGTTCATATTAAAAAGCAATTCCCCCCAACTGGTCAAAACGTAACACAGATTAATACGTAGTAACTAATAAAAAAAATAATCAGAAAATGCTATAAAATGCAAACTATAAAAAAATAGGATCAACAGTCCCCCCCCCTACAATCTGGACATTCAGAAGGAAGCATGGCGGCCAAAAATAGCGGGGATCAAATTATTTACCTTAAACATAAATATGCATCTAAATTGATATAGAAAAGCAATTAATTGTTCTCTGGCTTTCAAATTAATGCATATGTAAATGGAGCAGTAATATTTAAATAATCAAAAAGCAATCATTACCGACCCCTCCCCACTAATCAAAACGTAATAAATGGTATCAATATTTTAAGATTGTTTAAGTAACAGACCTAATAAGAATTCATATCATAGATTAATACGTAGTAAGTAATTAAATAGAATTATAGTAAGTTTAAAAGAGAAGATGGAAATATTACTTTGTTGCATTTTTTTTGTTCAAGAAATTGTTTTTCACCGTTATATAGATTAAATCACATATTGTAATTGTAGTTTCAAAATGACTATCCCCTTCCCCCATTTAGTGACTTTTCTAAAACTAAGAACTCATAACACAGATTAATACGTACTAAGTGATTAAATATGGC
This sequence comes from Epiperipatus broadwayi, assembly GCA_028023455.1. Taxonomy (NCBI): domain Eukaryota; kingdom Metazoa; phylum Onychophora; class Udeonychophora; order Euonychophora; family Peripatidae; genus Epiperipatus; species Epiperipatus broadwayi. The sequence goes on along the minus strand of JAQFVV010009304.1, from coordinate 12,717 downwards.
AACAACTGACTAACTTTTATAAAATGTACTAAATCTTATGAATATTTAAAAAAATCAAACACCTATCTGCACATGTGCTGTGCATTATTTAAGTAATAGATATAACTCCTCAACACAGATTAATACAGTACATAGTAAGAAAGTTTAAAAAAGAAAGTGGGAAAAATTACCTTGTTCCAAATTCGGTTCAGAGCCATTTGCACAATGATGACTCGATCATGATGTTCTGCAAAATGTAGCTTTGCTGGTAAATTTCTTAACACTTTTAGCAATGATGATTTCAGCAGATTAAAAAAATTATTTAACAGAAGGTATCTAGAAACACTAGCAATTATTTAAATCAAGTTATGCACACATATATAATATCCCAATTCATTTTAAAAATAATAAACAATTGTCCACTATATTCATATTATTTTCAATTATGTTTTTATTTAAACAAAGTTGCAAGTTCATCTACATTTTTTTAATGAGAGAAGTGTAATTACAAACATGAAATATTCTCTCCCTCCCTCCCCTTTACTTGACAGCAAAAAATACTGTAAATACTTTTAAAAGAAAAGTCTTTCAACATCAAATTATTTATCTTTAAAGCAATTAATTGTTATCTGGCTTTCAAATTATGACATATGTAAATCCGATCTCAATAATATTTAAATAATAATCAATGTAAAAAAGGAATACAAAACATAATTACCAAAGTCTTTCGGAAAAGATTTTAACACTAAGAGCAAATATGGCAGAAATTAGCGTGAAAAAAAAGTTTTGAGTTAAAATTTGCGCATATCTAATGTTGTATTCTTCTCCATCAAAAAATAATCCTAATTAAGTTTGTCAAAAAATAAACATTATCCCAACAACTTGTATTTCTAGCACTACAAAATAATTTAAACGTCATAATAGAACTAAGCAGGTATTTCAAAACTCTACTTTAGCTACATTTTAAGTAAATTAGTTAGCTTTGGAAATGATATTCTCTATTACGTCATATTTCATTTCACAGTTTGTTCTTTCAAAATTAAAGTGCATACTATAAAAGAAGGATGACCGGAAATTCATTTTGGGTATCATGACTTAATAGAGATTTGACATCAAAAATATAATTTCCAAAGCCAACAAATTTAACTAAAACATAAGTGAACTAGACTTTTGGAATACCAGCTTTGTTCTATTTTGACGTGTTAATTATTTTGTAGTGCTAGAAATACAAGTTGTTGGGATAATGTTTATTTTTTGACAAACTTAATTATGATTATTTTTTGATGGAGAAGAATACAACATTAGATATGCGCAAATTTTAACTCAAAACTTTTTTTCACGCTAATTTCTGCCATATTTGCTCTTAGTGTTAAAATCTTTTCCGAAAGACTTTGGTAATTATGTTTTGTATTCCTTTTTTACATTGATTATTATTTAAATATTATTGATCAATTTACATATGTCATAATTTGAAAGCCAGATAACAATTAATTGCTTTAAAGATAAATAATTTGATGTTGAAAGACTTCTCTTTTAAAAGTATTTACAGTATTTTTTGCTGTCAAGTAAAGGGGAGTGGGGGGAGAATATTTCATGTTTGTAATTACACTTCTCTCATTAAAAAAATGTAGATGAACTTGCAACTTGTTTAAATAAAAACATAATTGAAAATAATATGAATATAGTGGACAATTGTTTATTATTTTAAAAATGAATTGGGATATTATATATGTGTGCATAACCCGATTTAAATAATTGCTAGTGTTTCTAGATACCTTCTGTTAAATAATTTTTTTAATCTGCTGAAATCATCATTGCTAAAAGTGTTAAGAAATTTACCAGCAAAGCTACTTTGCGGGAACATCATGATCAGTCATCATTGTGCAAATGGCTCTGAACGAATTTGGGGCAAGGTAATTTTACCCCTTTCTTTTTTAAACTTTCTTACTATGTACTGTATTAATCTGTGTTGAGAGTTACATCTATTACTTAAATAATGCACAGCAATGTGCAGATAGTGTTTGATTTTTTAAATATTCATAAGATTTAGTACATTTCATAAAAGTTAGTCCGTTGTTGCCATATTTAATCACTTATGCGTAATTAATCTGTGTTATGAGTTCTTAGTTTTAGAAAAGTCACTAAATGGGGAAGGGGATAGTCATTTTGAAACTACAGTTACAATAGTGATTAATCATATAACGGTGAAAAACAATTTCTTGAACAAAAAAATGCAACAAAGTAATATTTCCATCTTCTCTTTTAAACTTACTATAATTCTATTTAATTACTTTCTACGTATTAATCTATGATATGAATTCTTACTAGGTCTGTTACTTAAACAATCTTAAAATATTGATACCATTTTACGTTTTGATTAGTGGGGAGGGGTCGGTAATGACTGCTTTTGATTATTTAAATATTACTGCTCCATTTACATATGCATTAATTTGAAAGCCAGAGAACAATTAATTGCTTTTCTATATCAATTTAGATGCATATTTTGTTTAAGGTAAATAATTTGATCCCCACATTATTTTTGGCCGCCATGCTTCCTTCTGAATGTCCAGATTGAGGGGGGGACTGTTGATCCTATTTTTTTATAGTTTACATTTTATAGCATTTTTCTGCTTATTTTATTAATTACTACGTATTAATCTGTGTTACGTTTTGACCAGTTGGGGGAATTGCTTTTTAATATGACTTAGATGCATATTTATGTTGAGAGGTAAATGATTTGATTTTTCGTATTTTCCCACTTTTTTGGCCGTAATGTTTTGTGAATTGTCAAGATTATGGAGGGAGGTATATCTCTTGGTAGAATCTTCATGGTTTTTAGGTTTTAGTATTTGAATTTTTAGCATTACCTTTCATTTTTATAATTTGTTGTTTTCGATGTATTTGCTATACATATATTGTCTGAGACATTTTTATTTGTCAATCTTTGAGGCGTTTATTTTGGGGGGGGTATGGCTCATGTGCAATTTCTGATTTTATGTTTTTATTATTTGAATTTTGTAGCATTTTCTTAAATTTTTTTTAATTTGTAGTTTTAAACTTTATTTGCTATACATATATTGCCTTAGACATTTTTATTTGTCGATTTTTAGGCGTTTTGTAAAAATTTATCATTGCCATTTTCAGGCCGGTTGTTGATGATGTCTTGCTGCGTATCTCTGACAGCTACAATATGGTCTGCAAACCAGATATATATATATTGTAATTGTAACCACCCTTTTAACAGTTGGTAATAATCAAATTAATAATAAAATGAAAAATGCAATATTTGCAAATTAATTTTAGTCTAAGAGAATTTAAAAAAGTCTAACTAATGGCTGACCTAGTACATGATGAGCTACACACAACTTGTTTTAATTGACAAATATATAATAGTCCTGAAAGTAACAATCAAATTGATCGTACATAAAAAACAACCTCTGTGCAGATTCAATTATATTTCTAACCATATACTCTCCACCTAATACTATTTTTAAATTAATAAAATAAATAGTAAGCTTTTTGGATGAGGCAGGCAAACAATAAAATTATTAACAACAATAACTTTAACTAATAAATAGAGTTAAACAATGTTTTGATGATGGTGTTCTAGTTGTATTTTATATTAGACATTTCCATCATCTAATATGAAATAATTATTGAATGTCTTTGAAAAATTTAACTATTTAAATATTTCAAATACTTTCAACTATTAAGCAATAGCACATCAAACAGGTTAGTATATGCACAATGTTTTGAGAGGTATTATTCTCTGCTCTTCTTCAGGTGTTGCTTTAGCTGACCAGTGACAGTACTAGCATGCCTGGGTTCTTAGATTCTTGATTATTGAATTTTAAGGTAATGCTCAGTTTAAAATTAAATTTTTTCTAAAGACATTCAATATGCATATTAGATGATGGAAATATTCCAATATAAAGTTACAATTAAGAGGTTAAATAATAATTTAAAAATGTATCTACATATTTACAATTAAAAATTATATTACAAGTACGTGTGAAAGGGAAAAAATATTTGTAGCTTTATAATAATTCATTGAGAAAAGCTAATAGAAAGTTCATTTGATCACCTAATATCTTTGACACATCATGTATATTTCTGTCTCCGTAAATGTGGGGATATGGCCATTAAAATCATTAATTTTAAATGTCTGCTAGTAATATAACATTTTAACTTGTTTTGATTCATTCCATGACAGTTTTTTCTATGAGGGTTTCCATTGCAATTTTCCCATGAGCATAAAAATAATAAGTAGATTCACGGACTAATTGCAGAAGTACATTTGTTTTCTATAGTGCATTAGAGGCAAGTTCCTTATATTGGAAGTGTAATTGAATTTGTTTAGCTTTAGCTTTAAGCAGTAATTGATAGACTTGATAGGATCAAAAATAATTTTAAGATATTTCTTTGCTTCCAGCTTCGTATTAAGCTATAATGCTGAAAAGTCAGGGAAAAGCATTCTGGAGGTTTTTCTACTCACGTAAAATGCATATTACACTTAAATAATTCTTACAAATTTTATTGACTTTTCTTCAGTAAAAGACATATGTGGCAATTCCCTCCACTCTTGGAAAACCAGATGAACTCGGTGGTCCCACCCCATTCATTTTTGAGCTGGTTTCTATAGTGATGTTATTTTTATTTAAAACAATAATTTTAGAAGTTGTAATTATAAATTTATTAAATGCACATTGATTACATAAGTAATATTTACAGTGGCTGTAACCTCGAGAATATGCATGTAAGTTTGGGGTTAAACACCTGTAAATTCCATACTACTTGCATTTTACATTCATATTCTCGAGGTTACAGCCTCGGTAAATATTAAAACAGTAATATTATTTCAAAAAAAAAATTATAATACATTTTAGTTTTACACTTGTTGTTATCATTTTTAAAACACCTTAAAAATTTATTTTATATGCATGTCTTTAAACATTTTGTAATATATAATAAAGAAAAATATTTACGTAAAAGCAATACCTATAAACTCTGACATGAGGATTACAATATATATATTTTTTATTCACTACGTTTAGGATAGAGCTAAAATTCAAGTTAAGCGGCGGCCACCTTCTACTTAAGCCCGGCATGAAGCTTCTAGAAAATAGGTGCTTTGTTTGATTCATCCCAGAAACAGCAGAGAAGTGATCCAGGATCAAGTCCTGGTCCACTTTTCTCCTTTGGATGACATTTCTGATGCAGGTAGAAATAAATTGTTGATACACAACAAACAGGTGAGTAGCGAATATAAAAATATTTATATTAATGACAAATAGTATCAATTTCCCAGCTTGAACAATATAAAGGGAAAGAGCAGCCTTCTACTATAGTGTCAACTAAGTAAGCTTAAGCAATAAATCAAGGATTTTAAAAAAAGCCATTTGAGAGAATGGGTATATAAATATTACAGATAAGCGATTCTATAATCATTGATTTCTCAAGTTTACACTAGGAATGCTCTAGAGTAGTCAGTCATTCTTGTCTTTAAATATTAGTAGTTCTGCATTGAGTTATTAAAAATCATTTTTAATATTTAAATACAAATATATTATATATACTTTTAAGGTGGTTGTAATTAGAGGGATTTGAATCCAGACTCTCAAACTCTCTTTAGTCATCCATTCTGTCTTATACAACCGATTCACATGACTACATACATGCAAAAAAGATAAATGATCTCCAATATAAGTTTCATGCTGAACTAGCGCTTATCAGTTGATCCAGATCATCATCTCCACACATATATATAATCAGTGCACGGTTTATATTAAGATAGCAAAGTTCAAACTTTAATGGACAGGCTTCAATATTTTCCATTCTACAACCCTTCAGCTGTCCATTTCATTGAAAATCTGATGATGACATGGAATGGATGACTAAAGGGAGTTTGTAAGTCTGGGTTTAAATCCCCTCTAATTGCATCTAGCTTAAAAGTAGTTATAATATATTTGTATTTAAATATTACATATTCAGCCTGTATTCTGCCCATCCTTCTGTATATTTAAATGGGTTTAAGACCCTGCATATGAGGGTCAGAATGACTTATAGTCAACATGGGTTTGACTTCAACAAAAGTGGCCAAAACATGCCGTCAGCAGATTTGCCCCAGTGAATGGACAGTTGTGGAGAAGATTGAAGCCTGTCCATTAAAATTTGAAAATTTACTATCTTAATATAAACTGAGCATCTGATTATATATGTGTGTGAGAGATGATGATGTGGACCATACTGGATGACTGCTGGTTCAGCATCAAAGTATGTATATTGGAGATCATTTGCCTTTTTTTCACATGTATGTATGTGGTTTGGGGTATGAGTTCTATATAATGGAATGAGATGATTAAAGGGAGCTGAAACACAGAGGGGTTCGTAAAAAGAAGTTGTTTTTTTAAAAGTGTATTGAATACCATATATTACTAAAGACCAGAGTAACTCTACAATTTTTTTATTTGGCCAATCTATCTAGCCATATGATGTTAGTTAATAATGAGTATCTAAATGTTCTTAGTCAGAAGTTGGAGTAAATAGGAAGGAAGAATTATATTACAAAATACCAATCCCAACATTTGATTAACATACAAGATGTTCCTGAATATTCTTCAGTATATATAGAAACCTGTTGGAGAAATCATTACTATATTGTGGACTATTTGGGGTTGTCTTTGCCTTTTACTTTTACAGATACTATCAGTTGTGTTGAAATATTACAAAATTTACAAAAAAGACTCTGATTAATAAAAAGAAATAGTTGAGTGGTATGTCACTCAGAAGGTTATATCGGCGTTCAAGCACTGGAGGTGACAAGGGTGAGCTGTGATCCATGGAGCTCTATGTCGCCAAATCCACCACTTGCTTTACTAAGTTAAGCAGAACAGTGGTAATAAATAATATGGTCATGATTAATCATCATCATATTACCATAGAAATAGATTTATATCTTTGCTTCAGATTTTAAACAATTTACAATAGTCAAGAAATCTCTTCAATTTACTTTTTTTTTACACATATTCATATAAATGTATTTTTCTTTAAATGGATTTTTAAGTTACATAGTGTCTTTTAGCAAAAATCTCAATGTTTTTTTTCATTTCTAGATTTTTAGCGTTTTTTATATTAATTAATTTGGATTCCCCACCCTTTTAAATAAAAGTATTTAAATATAAATGAGGTATTAAAATTCCATGGAAGTACAAATAATTATTACAATTACTATTGTTCAAATATTACATTACAAAATGAGTCTTCCACAATGTTTTTTTCTTTTCTTGAGGTTCTAAGTAACTTTGAGTAGTCAATTATTTAATCAGATAACCAGTGACACCTTATTACTCTAATCTAATTTTGACTACAGAGACATTATTATATTATGAAAAAAAATGTTAAAATATTAGCTGTCTATATTTTATATATAAATTGAAAAGCAGTTCTATATAAACGCTTTATAGTTGAAAAATTGATGCATGGACTATAAAAGAACACCACTGTTCATTTTCAAACTTGGAATTGTCTAGATTGGTTTCCTATAGAAGAGCTTGGGCTGCAGGCAAAAGTGGGCTCATTTTTTATCTAGATATTATTAGTTGTAAGATCAATCTTCGTTTGCAAAAATCTGTAATAATGCTATTATTTACCTACATTCTCTATAGACATTTCCAATGTTTCTAACAGCAATATTTTGATGAAAAAAAGTCAATTAACTTCTGTTAGGTTTGACTAAATTGTGTTACACTTCAAGTTTTGAAATCATTTGGATGTTGCAAATGATTCTATGGAGATTGAGTGACTATATTTGTTGGAGACTGAGTTGAGTATCTGAGTTACTGACGTCACTTTATTTTCATCAAATGCTGCACTTGAAAACATCAGAAAATTTAATAAAGGAACATGAAAAAATAACATTATCATCATTATGTATATATGTGCATAATAATAATCTCTTAATGAAGAAAAGTCAGAAAAGTTAATATTAAGTAAATGAGTAATAAAATATAATTATCATCATCATTTTCAACATTATCAGTCCACTTCTTCAATGCAAACATCTCTTCTCTATATCAACTCCAGGAAATTTCTTTATCTCAACCATCCATCTCACATGTGTAGTTTTTCCTAGCCCTTTCCAATCTCTTGGAATTCCATTTAAAACTTCAAGTAATCATTGTCATCTCTTCTAGCAGTATGTTCTCAGCTCTTTCATCCACTAATTATTTCAATGATGTCAATGATATTTACTTGTTCTCTCATTCTTATAATTCACTTTTGATTTTTCGTTACTTATATCATAAATCCATCTATACATACGCTATATAATCTGAAGTTTGTATTGACCTTCTGTCAAATATCTAAGTCTCCAGATCCATATATAAGCTCTGGTAGAATACATTTACTAAAAACTTTTTTTCAAACACACAAGTTTATCTCCATTTAATCAAAAGGAAATACTTATATTCTCTGATCATTACATAATGTTTTCTATCACATTAAATAATCTGATCAAAATGTTTGTATTAAACCACTAAGCATCTATCTGCTTTCTTATGCTTGCTCATAACTCTTATTAAAACAGGCACAGCTTTCCATATAGTATTGCCACTCGAATTACTAATAATTAATCAATGGATGTTTTAAATCTTATGCATAAAAATCCGTATCTAGTGCCTACTCATCCAGACTAGTTTTAAGCTTGTGGCTTTCATTAGTGCTGAGCCTTGGATCTGAAGGCACTGCACCCTAGATTTTAGAATCTAATGCAACCACTCAGCAGCCACCTTTTATCTCTACTTAACCCAGTCTAAAATTGAAAATATTTTCAATTCAAGCTCATCAGCTTACATAAGTCTGAACTCTGTTCAGTATCTATACATTTTGGTGTCTTTGGTTCTTTAATAAGCCATAACCACCACTATCTAAATGGGCAGGATTGCCTTCTGACAATCCATTGATTACTCTGGCTTGCATAAGTGGCACTACTGTATGGAGAGCTTTGCCTCTTTTAACAAAATGTTTGTAGTTGTTAATTTTTTCTAATTCATTAATCTTTATTTTCTTTTCGAAAAACCATTCAACAATGTCCCAGTCTTTTTAGCATTTATAATAATCTACTTTTTTATTTTTTTCACCTGATAGCTCTTGTACCATTTTGTGAAGTTCTGAGAAGCATTATTTACTGATAACCATTTTATGTTCAAAAATCTAATCATTTATTTTTATTCTCTTACCATTTAATTTATAAAATATTTTCTATAAATTGGTTGTAAAATGTTTTGAAAATGTGGATGGAATCATTCTGTTATATATTTTTATCAATATTATCTTTTTAGTGTCACTATATTCTGATATTTTCTAAATTTAACTTATCTTGGGTAAATGTTCCTGAGTATTCCAAAATTTTGATTACTACAGAGAAAAGACTTTTCATAAATCTATACATCCAGCAAATTCTATTTACTGGTTTGTTTAATAACAGTCTCTTCTTAATATTTGGTTATAGTTGACTATGCTATAAGTTTTATTAATTGTATATTGATTTCACCATTGTTACATAATATTATGCATATGTTTTTGTATATATTACCACAATTTATTTATATGTGCTACATTTTTAATTCTCATTTCATGACTTCATTTTTTATCATATAATAATTGGTCAAAAGATTGTAGATTTAAAATTAATTAAAGATTAATATATTTATTCTTATTGGATACAAACACTTAATATCATAAATTTAACTTCACCCCCTCCCCAATCATCCCACGTTTGTGTATTTCTTAGATATATTTTAAAATTTCTATTTTTTACACCCATAAATAAAGCCATCCGGAAAAGGGTAAATGACCACTGAAGTGCATCTTTATCATATAAGTGATTAGTAATAATCATTAATATATGTTGAATGAGTAAAAGTGAAAAATGTAATATTTATAAATTGAATTGTATTGATCTACTATGAATAGATATTGATTAAAAGTAATGTGCTAAAGCAGGCAAAACTCTCCATACAATAGTGTCACTCAGTGCAAGCCAGAAAGTTTGTGCATAAAATCCCTATCTTGTGTCTATTTATCCAATATCCCCAGATTAGTTTCTAACTTATGGTTTCATCATTGAGAAGCCTTGGATCTGACAGTATTACATCTAGATCTTATGATGTAATGCAACCCTCCAGCAGCCACCTTTTATCTCTATTTAACTATAAACTATGAGTCTAAAATTTGAAAACATAATATTTTTAATCCAAGCTTATCAGCTTACATAGTCATATAGGTCTGAACTCAGTTCGGTGCCCATACATTTTGATATCTTTGGTTTTTTAATAACTATAGCCACCAATATCCTATTAGGCAGGATTGGTATTAAACCACTAAATATCACATGATTATCATTTCTTATGTTTTCTCAAGCTGTTGAAACAGACAAAACTCTCCATACAGTAACGCCGTTCAGTGCAAGTCAAAGTAATCAATGGATGCTGGAAGGTTTGTGCATAAAATTCCTATCTAGTGCCAACTCATCCAATGTCCTCAGATTAGTTTCTAGCTTGTGGCTTTCATCAGTGAGGAGCCTTGGATCTGGAGCACTGCATCTAGATCTTAGGATCTAATGCAACCCTCCAGCAGTTCAGTACCCGTACATTTTGAACTGATGAGCTTGGATTGAAAATATTCTTATGTTTTCAATTTTAGACTCATAGTTTTGTAGTTAAGTAGAGATAAAAAGTGGCTGCTGGAGGGTTGCATTAGATCCTAAGATCTATGTACAGTGCTCTCAGATCCAAGGTTCCTCATTGATGAAAGCCACAAACTAGAAACTAGTTTGGCGATATTGAATGAGTAGGTACTAGGTAGGGATTTTATGCACAATTTTCTGGCATCCATTGATTCCTTTAGCTTGCATTGAGTGGCACTACTGTATGGAGAATTTTGCCTGTTTTAACATCTTGAGCAAGCATAAGAAATCACGATCATATAATGATTATATGGAAGAATATGACTTGGACCAACTGAAGAATGCTAAGTTTAGTCAGAAATGTATTTTGGGGGCATTTAATTTAAAAAAAAAAAAATTTTTTATTCATGTGTTTGAATTATATACAATAAAATAAAAAGTGGTATATATAATAATATGTTAATATTATATGTGTGTGCATTTAATATTATTATAAATTTCTTTAATTACATATATTCCCACAATTGCCATGTTAATCATTATATATATTTCACCACAGTGCATCACTGAAGTGTTTTAAAGTTTGATGTTATGAGAGGAGAGTACAGATCTGTGTTTGATTCTTTCTTTTTACATCACAGCCATTAATTATATATATGTTTAATATAATATTATATATGTATGTATATAATTTTTTTTTTTTTCAGAAAATAACAAATCTAAAACGGTCAAAATCAATTGGTAAGTTATTATTGTATTTGCATTTATACAGATATGTACTGTTTTTAATTTTTTTTTAAATATGTGTGTTTACACACATATAGGCGATATAAAAAAAAATATTTTTTTTTAACTGAGTAGATTTAAGATGAAGTTAATCAAAATATTTAGTTTACCTCAACATTTTTAACAGTTTGATCCCAAAGTAAAGGCCTTTGATTAAAGATATATAAGTCAATAGATGCTTGTTGTTGTTATCATCATAACTATATATTTATTAAAATATTTATTAAAACTGCTTTATTACAATTTGCATAATCAGGAATTAATTTATTTTTTTTTTATTGTGTCACCACATAAATGATCATGCCCTGTCGATTAAAATCCCGCCCCCCCCCAGTGATATTGTAAAATTAAAACACATTTTATTTGTAAACCAAAATATAAACTGCAAAAATAATCATATTATTTTTTAAGAAATAAAAATCCCATCTTTAACCAATGAAAAGACATTAAGCAAATTTCAGGTTCAATGAGCAAAATGTATTCTTTTTGAAGTGCTTTTTATTAAATATCCTTTATTTAAAATTATTATGATTTTCTCTAATAAATTAAAACAAATTTATGTCATTAAGAATTTGGAATCTATCATTTGACTAGAAAAATCAGAATCCTTTTTTTTTAATGATGTGAATAGGAAAAAAATTAATATAGTCTAATTTCTCATTTAAAATAATTACCTGACTTCTACTTTGATAAAATTAATACAAGAAGGTTTCATAAAACTACTATAAATTTTTTTTTTTTTTTTACATAAAATAATTTGTACAATAAAAATTTATTATTTTTCTATTATTTACATATTTTTCATTTATCTAAACAGTTTAGTTCAGTAATAGATTGGCTACTTTGATAGCTAAAGTCTTCTGTATCAGAAGCTTAATACATTTGGCATTTGGGTTGTCATTGTTATTCAATTTATTGTATGCTCAATATCGATAATCACACTGTTGATTGTTCAGAAGGTTGTGTGTTTGAGTACCTGATGGCAGGTTAAGAATTTAACATTTAAATTTAGTTTATCTTTAGCAATTTTTTTTTCATATTTCTCAGTTGATAATAAATTCTGGAACATTTAGCCCTAGGTATACCATTCTACAACTGTACTAAATCTCACAGATTTAACCAAATAATATTGGTAAATAAATTATATAAACAATTACTATTTTTTCTATAATATTCTGTAATTCATTATGTACTGTTATGTTAAATGTTCTTTATAACCAAAAAGAATTTTCACATTCCTATTTAATTTATTCTATAAAGTTTGAATC
>JAQFVV010009303.1:0-14575 GCA_028023455.1 Epiperipatus broadwayi | reverse complement strand
ATTATCTGAAGATATAGTTTATAAATAGCACTCACTCAAATTATTTCTCTCATTCTTTATGGACTAAGCAAATAGATATTAAAACAGTACTAACTTTCTCTACACAATAAAACAACTTTATGCAAGCCATTGTAACCAATGATATTAGAAGTTAAATGCATCTAAATTCCTATCTAGTGCCTATTCATTCAATATTTCCATACTAAGTTCTAGCTGATGGCTTTCATCAGTGAGGAGCCTTGAATCTAAAGGCAATGCATCTAGATCTTTGGATTTAATGAAATCCTTCAATAGTCACCTTTTACCTCTTTAGTTAACTATTTAGCTATGAATTGAAACTGAAAACAGAATAAAATTTTCAATCTAAGCTAAGATATAAACTCAGTTAAGTATCTATATATTTTTGCATAATCAAAGTCACAGTATCCTGGGGCTAGGATTGGTATTAAACTACTAAAACATCACTTGACCATCATTTCTTGTGCTTACACAATTTGTTAAAACAGTAACAACTTTCTCCAGAGAATTAAAGATCTAGGTGCATTGCTCTCAGATCCAAGCTCCCTACTGATAAATGCCATAAGATAGAAATTATCATGAAAACATTGGATGAATAGGCACTAGATAGAAAATTGATGCACAGATCTTTAAGAAGACATTTGTTACTATGGCTTGCACTAGGTGGCACTATTATATAAAGAAAGTTGTTAGTATTTTAATAGATTGTCTAAACATAAGAAGTAGTAGTCAAGTAAAGTTTCATGGCACAATAGATGTTAATATTCTGTTCAATTTAGGTTAGTTTTGAGAGTGTCACACTCAAGGAGTTAAATCAATTTCCAAATGACATATTTAAAATAAGTTATCAGTATATATAATAAATTGAATGGCCAAAGTATTTTTTTAATGTGTTAGATGTATATAAATGCAATGCTATCTAATTTCAAAATAATTATTTTTGTTTTGAAAATAAAAAATATATTGGCATTCTGCCTCCAGATCACATTTTATATGTGCAGATTACAAGCTTATTTGAATTAAGCTGCATGAACATTTCCTGTGATTTGATATTATTCCTAATAAAATCACTGTTTAATATAATAACTATGCAACATATTGATTCAAAGATGAAATTAGTTTTTTTTTTCTGCAATGTGGATTACTTTGCTAGTAATGTTGCATTAATCAGCAGCTATTATTTTTAAAGGAAATTAATCCCTTTTTTTTATTATACATGTTTATTATTTTATCAATAATTTGTCAGTTTTTTATTTTCTTTCACTTGCTAAAAATATTGCCTTTAACTTTATTTAATATTATTGTTCCATTATTTTTGCAGATACATGTTTACTATTGTAATTAAATCATTTACTGAATTAATCATTTTTATTAGCGTTTATTTACCTTTTTGTCTTGTTATTTCATTGTTATTGTTATTAGATTATAGATGGTTCTCTACTTTTGTACCTAATTGGTTTTTGAAATATGTATGAAAATTGAAATGTACAAAAGTAAAACAATGTAAAAGAAAATATCAAAAAGGATTTTCAAATTACAGTACAGTACATGTATATATTTTTATTGATTATCTGGTGTTTTCTTTATAAATTTGTCAAGAGATAATTGAACTGTACTTTTCTTTTCCTTTTCTTGTTGTTCATGTTTGGACTTATTGTCAATCGGCTTAAATTATACAAACGACTGATTGAAGCAAATGATTTGTCACTTTCAGAATATCTGACAAAACTAGGTTAAGTTTTCAATGTAGACTTGATACAGGTTTTATTCATTATATTTACAAGAAGAATATAAGTTTTTTTTAAAAAGTAGACAGAAATAAATTATATAACCACAATACATGCTTCTCATTTAAATAAAACTAAAAAAAATAGCAGACGTATGAAGTTTGATTACCTTTTTCGCATATTAATGAGGGAGATGAATTTATAGGCAAAAACTATTTCAATAGCAATTTTTTATAAAGTTAATTCTTCTATCTGCCCAAAAACTTATTTAAATAATAATTTAGACCGGAGTAACCTGTACAATAAATTTCCTAAATTTATTTTTGGATGGCAGGGTATGAATCTCTCTACAGAAGTGATTTCTTTGTTTGTCATTTAAATAAGAGCTTAATCTAATATTTAAATACAAGTATATTGTCTACACCGAACTTAATATAATTAAAAAGAATTTAAAATCAGACTTTCAAGCTCCCTATAGCTATTCACTCCATCTTATACAACTCTCACACATGACCACATACATGTGAAAAAGATAAATGGTCTCCAATATTCTTGTTTTGTGCTAAATCAGCACTCATCAGTTGGTCCAGATCATCATCTCACACACATGTATATAATCTGTACTTACTTTATATTATGATAGAAAATTTTCAAACTTTAATGGACAGACTCAACCTTCCAATTCTTCAGCCATCCATATCATTGAAATTCTGATGACGGACCGCTCAAAGCCCTTGTTAATATCTTAATCTGCAAACAGAAAGAAATCAAAATAATAATATATAATACAAGCAATATTTATTTTTTGATAACTAAGAAAAAATTACTCCCTCTACTTACTCTAGCGTTTTGTTATCTAGAAACTCAAAGCACTAATTTAACTGAAAAATTCCATCACTTTAATATTTAATAATATTAAATTACAACAATAATTTTCCATCACATTTAAAAAATAATAAATTTTAAAGGTTTATGTCTGCAGTTTTTTTTACACTATATATATATATATATATTGTATGAACCTGGAATTGGTACATAATAATTTATCTAAAAAAATAAGTTATAAAAATCTAAAGTTTCTTTATTAAACAAAATGCAGTTTGTTTTCGTAAATGTAAAATTAAAAGTCTAGTCTAGAGATAACAGTTGAATTCAGTTCAGAGAGTTAAGAGGATAATTTAAATCATGCAAATCAAACAAGAATGCAGTGTTAAAACGTCGGAAAAACATACGTCTTTCTCCAGCCTGAAGTCCGAAGAAAACAGCAAGATCTGCCCATGAAATAATGTCTGCATAACAACTTAGAAATCCTCCATCAATGTTCATCTGTCTCCAAAAATAATACCAATGAATAAGAAAGAAACCTCCTCAAGAAACTTCAAATCTAACCAGGTAGATATACTTCATTAGAAGCAGCTAATAGCAAGCAATATCCATGTTCCAAAAATCCTAGGTAAAATATTTTCTTATTCTCATTTATATATAGTAGCCATTGCATTTGTAAACATTCATGAATCCTCCCAGAGCCATAATTATATAAACTCTATAGCGCAAAAACATGAACTATTAATTTGTGTCTTTTAAATATATGTGTTTAAGCTTCAAATACTATTTAATGATCTATTATTATATATGTGAGTGTATGAGTTAAATATGTGCATGATAAAATACCAATATTACGTTAGTTAAAATTTATAAAGATATTTAAATTTAGTATAATTAATGTTAGTTAAAATAAATTGTCTTTAAACTAAAACTTTATTTGTCGGTTAATTCTTTTTACCAATTTTTTTTAGCAATTCTTTTACCAATCTTTTAACAATTCTTTTATGCCACTAGGTAAGAAATAAATTTTTTATTGATTTAAAAATAGGCTGGGCTAGTTAAGGGATTGTTTTGAGCACTGGATTGTGAGCCTACTCTCCGAATATGTTAGTCTTAGACTAGCTGGCACCTGGGTTTACTCCAAAACAAATAAAGTGTTTGGATAGTAGGGGTTTGAATCTAGCAGCTGAGGTGGGCCATGATCTGATCATGGGTATTGTTGATAGTTAAGACTATCAATCATATTTTCCATTTTGCTCGAATGGGCTGGTTTGTTCATGTAATATTTATAATTAAATAAGATTATAAATGTATTATAAAGAAGTTTGTAACCAGCAAAAATATTTGCAGTGTAAGTAAGATCTTCTGCAGAGTGAATCCGGTACAACATATATATATATATATATATATATATATATATATATATATAAGTATCTGTGATGCTGAAAATGGATGATTAATGTCGAAGAAGTGAGGAGAAATTAGTAACTAATAGTCCATAAGAAAAAAAAGAATCATTACATGAAAGTATGCATATTTTGTAATATATATATATATATATATATAAATCTAAAGTCTGAAATATGTACGAAATAATGAATCATACAAAAGTAGAATGTATGAAACTAGAGGATCACCTGTATTTTGTTGATATAATTTTTATATTTGGATTTAGAATTGTCACACTTCAATTTTGTCATGATTCAACTTAAATAAATATATTAATGATTATCACTAATCATTCATTAAACTAGAGATTATCCCAAAATCTCAGTTAATTTAGACATACATAGTATAATTCAACTTTATTTCTCACATTCCATGTGTATGGTGTGAAGTTTATTGTTGTTGTTGTTGTTGTTGTTGTTGTTGTTATTATTATTATTATTATTATTATTATTATTATTATTATTATTATTATTATTATTATTATTATTTATTGATTTATGTATAGATCATTTTCAGGGTATTTATACTCTCCGTCCATATACCCATACGCATTTATATCTATATATAATTTATAAATTAAAATATAAAAAAACAATGAAAACATTAAATATGGACAAATATTCTTATACAATATATTTTTATGCATGATATAAAACTATTAATTTATTTTTCTTTTATAAATTAGGTTTTTGGTTTTCTTAATACATTTTATTTTATGTATTTAGTGTGTAAAATAATGATTTCAATACATATAAGTTAATATGATTGTATGCATTTAAAAAGTATCACTGTATTATTTTATGTTTGATGTTGTCATTGTTTTATTTTATTTCAACTCATCTTATTTTATATAAAACAAAACACCTAACGATTACTTATATATCAATAAAGAAAAACACAAAAACTAAATATATATAATAATGAATGTTTTAATCATAGAAGTATCAAAAATGCATCCACAAAAGTGATGTGATATATATGCACTAAATGTTCACGATTACATATTCAGAAATCAAATTAATTCTGATCCTTTAAAAAACGCATTTATTTTAAAATTTAAAATTGAATTATTTTTAAAATTTATTTTCAAAATTAAAAATCTTTTTATTATTTTTGAATTATGTGAGAGGGGATATTTTAGCTTACTGATTAAAGTATTTTCTTTGAAGCACAATATTTATTTCTTGCTCAATAGAATATTCAATTTTTTTTTTGATAATCAGTAAAAAAAAAAAACGGTAACAAATCTTAAACCTCTGCACCAAAATTTGATTTCTACCAAGCAAACATGCGAAATCAATAATGAAGGTAATGAAGTGCGGTAGTTTTATGAAAATTTCAGAATGCAATGACTGATTATGATTGATAACAATTGTTGTAAGAAAATGATATTTAGATTTGATATAAAAAAAAAAAAAACATGTTGATTTCAATAATAAATCAAAAAAAGATTGCACAATAGTGAAAAGCAAAATGAAAAAAAAAATTGTAAAACCTGTGGTATTAAAATACTTTTTTAAAATATGTAAGCTTAAAAATAGAATATTGAAATAAATCATAAATATTGACTGCTTATGATAAAAAAAAATGGTAAAGAAAATTTTAAAACAAGGAAAAGACGATGTAATGAGCTAATGATTCCCAAAAATATGTTCAAAATATTTTTGTTTTAACATGCATGTAATTGGAAAGTAAAAAAATAACATTATAAAGTTTTCATGAGTAAATAGTAAATTATTGAAACTTAATATTGAGTTATTTAAAGGAATAAAAAAAGATTCATTTAAAATAAATAATAAATAGTTTGTAAAGAAAAAGTTTTATAGGTTATGATAATAAAAAAAAAGTAACTAGTTGAATGACATATTATTGATAATAAAATGATTTTTATCTTTTTTTAAAAAAAAGTGAGAATAAGAATATTTGTGATAGCATAATAAAAATAAATTTAGAAATGATATTCATAATCTGATGATTAGAAAAATTTAACAAATTTCTAACAAAGATAGATAATGTTAAATTAGATTAAATGCAATAGTTTCATAAATAATTAAAGATGAATAATAAAAAAATACATGGAGAAATCAAACAAGTATTAATAAGCAATAATTGTGATAAAAGAAAAAAGTGTAAAAAATTGTAACAAGCACATAGAAGTATTTTATACAGTTAATAATAGTTATAAAACCAAGTTGAGATTATTGCTTTAGATAATACTCAATATAGCTGATTAATATATTAAAAGAAAACATAAGCAAAAAAAGGCAGCAAAAAATTTTGTGCATAAATAAATTCTGATTATTTAAACATAAAAAGATATATAGAAAGTAATATTTGATAAGTTAAATTTATTGTAAGTAGCTATACAATTTTCCAATGTAAAAAATTGAATAAAATGTGAAAAAAATTGTTTATTAGGAGAAAATATTTGCAATTTAGGAAAACAATTTAAAAGAAAATAAATCATATAATTTTAAATTACAAATTGTTTATTATATACTATGATAAAGTTATATATGAACAATGTAAAAAAAGAGAATATACTAAAAACATTTTTTATTTTATACTGTAATAGAGCAATAATATTTAATGAAATACTAAATCAGATATTATATATTAAAGATTTTTTACAGGTAAAAAATACAAACATACATTTCAGATTCAATGATGAATACATAGCCTGTTGTTGATATTAGCCTCATACCAGTGTTTCACAGGAAACAGCATTATAATGCTAATATTAATAATAAGCAAATGTACTCATGAATAAATTTGAAATAATATATTGAAAAAATTGAGGAAAGAAATTCTGCTTTTGGTTTCCATAGTTTATACTTCACCATATCATTAGAATTTGTGATACTCTGAAATATTTCTCGTTTGTCACCTATTGATGCAGATTTTTTAAACATTTTTTATACTTTTGCACATTCTCCTTCATTAATTTCAACTTTATATTTTTTAGTTGTCAATTAATTTTTGTTCAGCTCTAATTTTTTTATATCTTTTTCTGCAATTTCATTTAAAATTTCTTCAAATTTTTATTTTAGAGATTTTTTAATGTCCATTAAATGTTTCTAAAAATTTTTATTTCAATGGTTCTTAAGATTCAAAGAGTTTTTTATACAGAATAAAATATTTAAAATTTCTGTGTATCACAAAAAATTCTCTAATTAGAAGTGAAAAAGTCAAAAAACTCACAAAACATGTATGAAAGTATAATATGAAACATACATAATGTACTGTAGCTATATAAAAAGTAAGATATATAGTAATAGTATTGAGATATGTGTAAATATTTGTTATTTACTTATTCTACAATATATATTTGAAGAGATTCTTGCAAGAATAATGTAATAATACCCTACATATGCAGTTAGAGATTCAGATTAAGCTATTAAAAATATTTAAATATCTTGAAAATATGATTTAAAAGTATAACCATTGGAAATAATTTTATAAATTACTATTCAGAAAATATATCATGAATAAAACCTTATAAACATTATTAAGTCAATAATATAACTAAAAGCAATTGACAATTATAACTGATGCTATTATATTTTTATTTCTTTATGAAATATACTCTTGTATGCTTCTGCTTTTATTTATTTTCGCCTTCATGTTGTTTAATTATAATATTTTTTATACAACTATTAATGTTTTGGCTTTTTTGTATTATTAGGTTATTATCAGATTGTCTCTTAAAATTCATACAGATGTACATAAACACACACACACACACACACACACATATATATATATATATATATATAACAAATACTTCCTACTCTAAATATGTCAGTCTGCTTTAACTGATATTTTTCTGATTGCACTAGTCTTTTTACAATTACAACTAAAACTTTCTACAATTATTAACAGCAAATTATGTTTAATAAATTTTGCACTTTGATGTACACCTGTGATTTAATTTTTTGAACTTAATAATTATTCTTAAACATTATAAAAAATATTTCCTTGAAATATTTTCCACTTCAAGTAGAACTGATGACAAGATATTTGAGATTTTTTCAGTCTTTAAATAATGATAAGCTTTCTACTATATTATTCCAGGTAACATGAAGCTTAACCTATTGGATTCGATTCTAATTTGATATTGGTTATGAATTTTATTTAATTGCACATTTAATTTATTGTTTTAAAACTTGGTAATGTTCAAGCTTCTAAATAAATTGTTTTTGGCTGATACTATTCTATATTTAAATGTATAAATATAAATGTAAAACTATTATTATAAAGCACTAAAAATTTTGAAATTATTCAAGCAGAAGTCAACTTCTAATAATGCATATTTCTTAAATATTATAAATCCCCATGCACTTGTCTTCCAGTAAGAGTTTAAAAATCTTAAGTGAATCACTTATGTTTAAAGCATATTTGTATATACACCAACACTCACTGACCATGCTTAAATCAGAGCTTGAGTCTATTGTGTGCCTGATATTATAATCAAATATTGAATTGTACAAATTTAGTTAACCTATTACAGAAGAAAAACACTGTCTCATTTTTAACCACCCATATTAGACTTATATGACTTATAAATGTAAAACTGCTATTATAATGTGCTGAAAATTTTAAAATTATTCAAGTGGAAGTCAACCTCTGATAATGTGCTATTTCTTAAATATTATAAATCTTCAGGCAGTCACCTCCAGTAAAAGTAACAGTTTAAAACTCTTAAGTGAATCACTTAAGTTTAGAGCACATTTGTATATACACCAACTCTCACTGACCATGCTTAAATCAGGATTTGAGTCTATTGTGTGCCTGATGTAATAATCAAATATTGAGTCTAATTATAGGTGGTTAAAAATGAGACATTAATTGCTGCTTACAGACATACTGTTGAAAAGTTGTCTGAAATACAAAGAATACTAGAGTCAAGTGAGGTATCTGTTGAAAATAATTATAAACACAATCAATGCAGTCATACATATAATGCTCCCCATGTAAAATTTAGTAAGAATAGGAGAAATAGGAAAACTAGAGTATATAAGTCTTATGTAAATAGTATAAAAGTAATAAAATTTTGTCTTATATGAATAAATAATATGGATAACCATAGAAGTTATAATAGATCACAAAATGGTATAGGTGAAGCAGGAAGTTATCCTGCCTAGGATTATCACAGAATACTCCTGTGATAATACTAGGGGCTAGCCTAAAACTAGTCCTTTATATTAAAATGGGCCTTAATGAAATGTTCCTCACTGTGGGAGTCTAACAATATTATAAATCTGGGGAGCAACAATATTATTGATTATCTCACATCATTAAACTTTGACATAGATGATGATGAATGTGATAGCACAATAGAAGATTATTTGATTAACATTTGTCCTGAAATTAATATCACTATCCAAGATATATTAGTTAAAGCTTTGTTAGATTCAGGAAGCCAAATTTCAATCATATCAGAAAATTTATATATTAGAATTATTGAATCAGACTTAGAAGTTCCTGTGTTACTGTTGAGACAACTCTGGTTACCATGGCAAATAGTCATAAAGCAAAACTGTTTGTTCAACAGGTATGGTGAATCTTCAGATCAATTCAATTAGAGTAGAACAAATATTCTTGATTATGACTGACTTTTTCATGAGGTTATACTATGTTCTGATTTTAAGATTTAGTTCAGATGCCTGATGATTATGTTAATCAACAGTTAATTTTGTAAGTTTAAACAGGGAGTACCTATTTAAAATTTTAATTTATTAACCATCCAAGATAATTCTACAGAGTTAGATTTGCAAATAAAAATATGTGAATCTACTGAGTTAAATACTAAATTTAAAGAAAATTTTTTCCCATTTACTCTGAATGTATAAGAATATTATTTCTAAGAAACCTGGTATAATTAAGGGACATATGCATAAGATACACTTGAAGCATAGTCCATCTCAATGCAAAAGCTATCCTATCCTTCACCAGTACAAATCTGAAATGCAAAAACAAATTAACCAAACAGGTGAGTGGAGGATTATCAGGAATTGCCCCTCAGCATATAATAGTCCATTAGTGGTCATCCATAAAAAAGAATGAATCCTTGCATATTTACTTAGATGTGACATTCTTAAATCAGTTAACAATTCTAGAATGTAATGTTATTCTTACTGTGCAAGAATTGTTGATTTGATTTAAAGATAAAAAGATATATTCTTCTGTCTACTTAACAGCTAGTTATGGTCAGGTATACTTTCATAATGAAGACCAGAAGTATATGGCATTTAAGTATGAAGTTTACTCATATGTGTTTGAGAGAATGCCTTTTGGACTTTTAAATAGTGGAGCTGGTCTCCTCAGATGTTTGGATAATATATTATCAGATGATATCAAAAGCATTACTTTATATGTAGCTGATATTGTAATTGCTTCAGAAAACATCTTGGAGTATTTTTATCATCTAAATATATTTTTGAAAGGGTGTGAAGAAAAGCATATTAAAATAAAATTTAGAAAATAATACAATAGCTTTTAAGAAGATAGATTTTCTGGTGCACATTATAAGATCTGGTAGAATAAAACCACATCCTGATAAGATTAAATATATTCAGAATTTTCCTACTCTGAAAAGTAAAAACCAATTGCATTTTTTCATTGGTGTCTGCAATTTTTATCATAGAATGCTTATGACACCATTTATTAATCAAAATTGTTAAGGAAAGCTAAAAAATGGAAATGGACTGAAAAACATTTAATAGAATTTGAAAGAATGAAATTAAATTTCTTATATGCTGTTATCTTATATTCCTCTAATTTCCAAAAAATATCTGATGTGCAAATAGACAGTAATGGGGATGGTCTGGATGTAGTTTCATTTCAACTAAACCATAAAAAGAAGCCCCTTGTTCTGTATTTCTTGAGTCAATTATTGAAGGTATAGAATTGCACTACATCACCACAGGGAAAAAAGCCTTGGCTGTTGGATGGACTTTTCATAAACTCCAAAAATATTTACTTGGTCTGAAATAATAGTTATTACAAAACACAAGAGTTTAGATTTTATAAATCAAAGCTATCTGAATAGTGAAAGGTTAGCTAGGTGGAACTTATTTCTTCAACAATTTAATTATCAAATACAGTATTGTAAAGAGAAAGATAATGTCATAGCAGATATCCTAAGTCAAAATAGACCCATATCATATAAATGCAGATAATTTTTTCATCACACTCATTTCTCTAAGAGTGGATAATTCACTTGAACATGATTTGAAAAATTTAGCCTTATTGCAATCGAATGATTCAAAATTGAATATTATCATTCAATATTTAACTAAAAAGATAGAATCCAAAGAAATTAAGAGAATTGTTAGTAGTTAAATGCTTCAAAATTTGTGGCACTATAAAATTAGAAAAGGCTATGATCAATCATGAAGAATAGCAATCCCTTATGTATTAGGAGTAAGTTGATTTATTATATTCATGGTCTCTATGGGCATTATGGACCCAGAAATGTAGAATACATTATGTACAGACTATTATACTGGCCAGATCAGAAGCATCCACACTGAACAGACTTAGGAATTGTGAAACTTTTTTGATATTAAAATACACTAATATATCATATTCTGGTCTATTACAACCAATTTTCATAGTTGTCCCAATGATCTTTTATCCATAGAATTTTATAATCCTTTACTGCCATTTAGAAAATTTAAACTTATACTTGTCACTTAAGATGTTTTTTCTAAACTTGTAGATGCCTACCTGGTGATCAAAGATAATGCAAAAAATATAATAAACTGCCTGCTTGAATCATAATTTGCATTGATAGGAAAAGCTAAAGCTATTTTGGCAGATTATGTTATGTTATTCCTGTCTAAGAAGTGGAAAGGTTGAATTGAATGACGAAATATAAACCATATTTTTCAATTAAGAACCTGTAATCTAACCCATGTGAGAGAGTCATGCATAAATTGGGTAAATTGTTTAGAGTATACCTAGAGGACAATCACTGTAACTGGATAAGTAAGTTGAAGTAAATAGTTAATTATATAAATATAACCAAAAATGAGTCAACTAAATTTACTCCTATATATTTTCATTTGGATATAGGAAAACTATATTTATTAAGACTCCTTTACTCACCATATATTAAGGAGAAAGGAAATTATGATAGTGATCTACCAGAAAAATAATATGAGAGAGATGGGTCAAAAAAAAGATTTTCCAGGCCTCTCAGAAACCAGGTGCATTTAAAGTAGGAGATTTTGTACTTTGTAAAGACTTCCCAAGTAACTGATACATAGAAGCATAAGTTTAAATTTCTTTTTTTAAATATGTATTAATGACCATTCTTAACTAAAAAGAAAAGTGGGAAAGAATATATTTTTCTTAGAAACCCCTGAAACATGAAAAAGTTACTTTCAATGCTCAAAGTTTAAAACCAATGGCATCACCTGAATAAATACCCTTTAGGAATTAAATTAAAGTATATGATATGGTAAAATATAATTTAATTAATGAATATTTTAATGTTATGAGTTAAACTCTAAAGAAATTTCATTTTAGCTAAGCTAGTAATTCAGAGTATATGTTAAAGCAAAGAAAATGGGGAAATCTTTTTGTGCAATACTTGTAATAGAATTGAAGTAATGCCAATGCTAAACAAAAAATACTCACAAAATGATGATACATTAACATTTCTTAATGGTTATGAAAATCAGTTGATGTTATTAAGAATATTTAATGTTGGAGTTAAATAGTAGATAGTTAAAATCTAGTCTTATGGAAGATAAAAAATAGTATAGGTTGAAGTAAAAGAGGGAATGTTCTTTATATTGTTTATTGATTTCACCATGATCCTAGAATTAGAAATGTTCTAAAATCACATAATTTATGTGAAAGTATTAAGATAAGTGTATAGTAGTTCAAATATTATTAGTAATAAAGGTTCTTAGCTATTACATGTTAGTAAAATATGTTATTTGATCCTAATTTTGAAAAAATAGAGATGAATAAACTTAGTTTAGAATTAGAATCTCAGAAACATTAACTCATCCTAAAATTTTAAAATAGAAGATGTATTTTAAAAAAGAAATGCTATTGTGAAAATAAATTAGAAGATATAATATGTGAGAACATTTGAGTAATGCTTTGCAAAATGTTTGGTATAAATACAGAGTTTATTTACTATCTTTAAAAATACCTTTATGAATAAAATATACTGTTTACACATGATGATTTTCTGGCTATTGTATTATTGATGGTAAAAATTATTAAAAGTAGTAAAGATAAAAGAATTAATCTCAAATTTATTATTAAAGTTTCATTATAATTGAAAAATAGTACATGAAGTAAAAAGAATGTAAAACTATAGCTATCTTTTATGATAAATTGTTGGTAAAATATTAAATCAGGAAATTTTTACAATATTTTGATATATTAGTCATTAGAAATATAGTGAATAAAACAATATGGAAGTTTAAAGAAGAGGGGGGTGAAAATGAATAAGCAATTTTTTATACTATATTAGCAGTGCATACTGATAAAAAGTTATAATGTTAGAACATTAAATAAATATATATAAAAAAGAAAAGAGTAAAGTAGACATTTGCACATATCTGAATAGAAATGGTTCACTCATATAAATTTAAAATTGAAAGGCAGAATTATTGTGATTAGTTTAAAAAATTTTTTTTTTTGTTGATAATAGGAGAAAATTGTACCACCCAAAATTGCATAATTTCAGTATTTGGTGTAAGATGATTAATTTTTTTTATTTTCGAGTTGGATTCTTAATATTTAATACCTGATCTGAAAGTGTTGAAATGATTTTCATGACAATAAAGTATTAAAAGAATGAATAAATTATTGTAATATAAATTAATAAATTATTTTTATTTATTTAATATACACAAATAAATTTTTAAAGTTTATAATTTTAATTAAAATTATTATTATTTCTTTTATTCTATGTATTATAATTTACTGCAGTCGTAAATATTATGTCACAACACTGAACAAATTTCTACTATTCTAAACATATATTTTTGTAATGTTTAAATTGAAATAATATATATAATGTATTTATTTTTAATGCAATAGCATGCAAATATAGATTAAATTGGGTTAGTTTGTATAAGCTAAAAATATCATTTATGTTTTAAAGGTAAATATTTTTTTAGGATGTAATCATTATAAAAAAAAAAATATTATTATTATTATTATTATTATTATTATTATTATTATTATTATTATTTATTATTATTATTATTATTATTATTATTATTATTATTTTATTGTTGTAATAGAAATATTTTGTTTTTGGAATACAAAAATGAATGAGCATAACCTTTGAATTTAGTAATGAATATGACACCAATTAAATGAGGTTATTATAAATAAGACTGAATGCTTCAAATTTAAGTTTTAATACTTGACTTTAACAAAAACAAACTAAAATCCTTTTATATATTTTATTTTTATTTAGTAAGAGTTTGTTTGTAATTATAAAATAATGGAGTAAAAAAATAATATATTTGTCCAGGAGACCAGATTACTTTCTGAATACTTATTAACCCACTTATACT
>JAQFVV010009302.1:0-14581 GCA_028023455.1 Epiperipatus broadwayi | reverse complement strand
GCAACCTTATAGCGAAAGAAAATAAAATACATATTATATTAATTTAAAAATATTGTTACAATATATATATATATATATATATATATATGTGTGTGTGTGTGTGTAATTATATAATTTAATATGTATAAATACAATAATTAGATAATTAAAAATTTTATCCACTTAGAAGTGCTTTCGATTATACTAGTAATCTTTGTCAACTAACACTTTGAAAGGCTAACTTTCCCACAAATCCATGATCTTAACTTTGCTGCCTGCCTGTTAATTAAGTCATGTTTGTAATTATATATTAGCATAGCTTCCTTTATTTTCCTTTTATTGTTATTTTTTTCCATTTTTAATATTTTTACATTATTAAAATTGAAGTCAAAACCATAAATCCATGATTTATTACGGTCATAAAAACAGAGGCTGAAATATTATCTACATTATAATTTTGTTTTGATTTCTGAACACATTTTAATAACAGCAAGTGCTCTTTAGTTCTTTTTCAAATGTACATCTCAATTCACCGATATATCCACTGCCACACCTACATTTCCAATTAAAAATGACACAATTTTTATTTATAAATGAGGTTTTATCTTTAGAGTTATTTATTGATTTTTTAATGTATGAGTTGTGTAAAATGCAATATCACATATACCTTTATAAATATTCCTTATAAAATTTACTTCATCATTTGAAATATATGATATTGATATACATATTTTTTTTATTAGCAGGAGAATCAATATTATTATTAAAATTTTTCTTATATTTTGTATTAAAATCTCTAATAACATTATATATACATATTGTAACAGTCAAATATGTACATTAACGAAAAATCTAAAATCTAGAACTTTGGTAAATCATCCCAAGGCCAAACAGTTTTACAGTGGTGGAAGCCACAACTCTGGCCTAACCCTAGTTCCTCTACCATTTCTCAGATATTTACCACCTTGTGGATGAGATTTGAAACCACAGCAGTATTTCCCTTCTTCATGTGCCAGCAGTAGCACAACAGTAGAACAAAAGACTATGGCATTTCAGCCCTTTAGCTAGTATAGCTATATAGATATTGTGTGGCTAGGATATTTGTGAATTAAACAATAAAATAAATCTTAATAACTAATCATAAATAATTATTAAAGTATGGAATGATTTTGAATCAGTGAGCAAGACTAAGACATACATCCAATTCAAGTTTAAAGTTAATTTAATAAAAGTTAAGTGTTGAAATAATAAATTAACAATATTACAATGGTTAAGTGGTTGTTCTCACTAGCAGGTGATTAAAGAATGTTTACATTAAATTTGGGTTCACATGCAAGTGATGGTTTTAGATATAGTTTTATATGGCTGAGTTTTACATAGTTTGGTTCACATACATATGATATAGATAAAATCGCTCACAGGTGATTGTAATTTCTAGTTACAAATATCTAGGTTTCTTAATAGTTATGCACTTCAGGTTTATATATACCATTCTAATCACTCACAGGTGATTGTAATTTCTAGGTTACAAATTAGTTTATTTAGCTATACATATGTGAGTCTATCACTCACAGGTGATGAAATTATAATACATTTGAGTTTACATTTTCACGAGCTTTAATATTACTTTTATATAACCAAATGAATTTGCTCATGATTATCTATGCCCAGTTTATGCTATTTAATTGGATATAGATTAGCTTTAATAGTTAGTGGAAGTGATTATAATTATTTATTGAGAATATAGTATTTAACTTAAGCACGAAAAATTAATATACTCTCTACATAGATAATTTGCCTATCAATTTGGATTTGAATTCAGATCAAAGCTGAAATAACACTTATAATGGTGGGATGAACTGATTATGGGCAGCCAGAATTCAGATACCAAGGCATATATAAAACATATAACTCTGGGTCCCTGCATCTTGTATATGTACCTTTTTCATGGGATTTGTACCAAGTACCAGTTCCTTTTGACCGAACCCATTGCTGTAAAATAGGAGGCCTTTAGTCTGGATGATTGAGCAATTTATTTTAAGTGGGAGTCTTATGATCTGTGGGAGTGTCATGCTCCATTACTAAGGATTCAGAATGGGAGGCACATACCAATCCTATCTGCAGAAGATAATTGTCCAAACTAAGTGTACTAGTGTAGCCCTAACACATATGCCCAGTAAGGAAATGCAGCAATAAGTGAGTTATGCCATAGAATTTCTAAAGGACATATATGCACTGCTGACAATATAATCATATAACAAAATTAAGATGCTAAATCTAGTTTCCTTCATGAAACTACTCAGTATCAGTCCATATGATAGTATTTATAATTATACTATTAAGGAAAATTTATGAATCCAAGTTATAAGGCTATCTATATAGGCTTTTATTTATTTAAGGAGGACTACAGCATAGTAAGGGAAATTACAATATAAAATTATACATTTCTGCTACAATTTATCATCTCAACTAGATATCATTTAAATATCATATTTAAAATCAAATCTGCCTGATAAGTTTGTAATTATATCTCAATTAAGAGATTTTATCCATTTCAAAACAGGGTTTTTAGTTTGAGCATTAATCCATGCAAAATTACAGATATATATATGTGAGAATCTAGATTTACTTCTCACTAATGATTTAATTATGAATAAAACCCAGTTTTGAATACATATAGCATAAACAATACAATAAGTAAAATTTAATAAGATTTGGCACAGTTTTAGGAAATGCAATATATAAATAATATAAGATTTCACGCAAGTGAAATCTGAAATTTAGCTTTAGCATATTTCAAAAGAAATTTCTATAATATTATTTCATATTTGATTGGTTTAGTTTAAAAGTTAAAAGTTGTTTATAATTAATGAAAGCAATTATTATTGTTAACTTAAAATATATATATAACAACTGAGAATTTTGATTATTGTTCTAAAATAGATTATTTAACAAAAGTTATTAAACATTGAATATACATGATTTTAAACAAATTAAATTAAATACACAAACCAAATCAATCATAAATAAATTTAATACTAACCAAAACACAAGGTATTCAATCTAATAAATTAAATGTTTTATCTAATCAATATGCAATTCAAAAAATCAAGTAAGAGATTAAATTAAATTTGGAAAAACTCAGGCAAGATTTTAGGTTAAATGAAGAAAATAAAAATACATTTAGAACAAGTTTAGTTTACATTATTATTATAATTATTATGGCCATTACTTTAAAGTTAGCTAGCATTTTAGATTTGAGTTTAGTTGAAGGTTTAAATTTGAAGGAAAGATTATCATTTTCTTCTTTTCTCTGCTGAAAGGTTATCTTTTGATCTTAGGACATCTTTAAGTGGTTACAGCTGTTACTTCATCCTCTCTATATTAGGCAGCTTCTCATTGGAGGCGGAAAGACAAGATTTTGGGTCTTTACCCCGACATGCTTATTATTAATTCTCTATGAGTATTTATTAAAATATTAGAATGAGTGCTTCTAAAGATGGCTGCAGCATCTTATATATCCATCTCCCATCCTCTCTTTCATTATATTATATTTTAGACAACTTTTCCTAGCTTATTTGCTTATTGCCACTCATCATGGAAGTCTGCTGTGTCAAACTTTTAGTTAGGTCAAATTAACCTCCGTGACACCAGGTAACTTAAGCAATCTTTTAATTCAATTCCAATTTTAACTCTAAATATAAACATTGTGTTAATTTTATATCAGGAAGGATTGACTTTTCTGGTGTCACTTGGACTAAAAAAACAAATCTAACATTATAAAAAAACATTTTGCTATATATGTAACTCGACTGTTTTAATTTACTGATATATGCAGAATTATATAATTTCAAATATTACTAATTTAATAAATATTTTAAAATAAAGAAATCTTAATGTTTTAAATCCTATTAACATTATTCTTCTAGCATATATGTAGTCTAAAGTTACACATATGACTCATTTTTCATTTAATTATTATTAAAAATATATATGTGTGTATCTTAGAAATTTATATCTATATAAATGCACATTTCTCTCTATATGTAAATATATATGCACCCATACATGATCAACATTATTTAAGATTAAATTTAGGTGGGCTTTTACGATATTATTAATAAGATATACAAGGATTTGGTGGGATTTATATATAAAAGAATACTACTATAGCATATAGTAGGTGAAACAGTTGGATTGTACAAGCTGACTGCTTCATATCCTCAAACTTATGGGTAATTTATGGAATTTTAATATTTTGATGCTTTTATGCCAAGTATCACAATAAATTTCTGTTAAAGAAGCCAAAATATTTTACCCCATTGTCTACTCAATTTAACACATTTTCAATGAACCCTATCAATTCTTCTCATATCCTGCTTTATTGAGACCACCCCCTTTACTACCATATATATATATACGACAAACAAAACAAGCAAAACTATATTCCACAAACTTCACCAAATTAATTTAATACATTTCTAAATATTTATTCTCAAACATTTCAGATCTCTAAGTAGGATCTGCAGGCTTAACTAGCCTTCTATATGGCTTTAAACTTCTTGAGTTAAACATCCCTATAACGTTATTCCCAAATTCGAGAAGGAAAGAATTATGGCCCCTTTGTGACTTTATTTTAAATGGGCCGCTGTATAAATGAAAGAATTTATGAAACTTATTTTGGGCTCTGTTACTGGGTTGCATGGTTCTCATCCATACCATTTCACCAACTTCAAATTTATGTGCAGCTTTATAGCGAGTATTCCTGCAGTTGGCTGCTTATTGTAAGCACCTTCTAGCCCTTTCTTGGTCTGCCTTTAGATCGATATTTCTCTCTATCCTCAGGTATAAAAATTTTAAAGATGTTGGGACATCTTTTTCCAAAGTGGAGTCTGGTAGGTGGAAGTCCAGTGGATTCATTTACTGTGTCATTGATGTTTTTCAGAATATTCTCTGTTTGGTTGACCCAGGCCCTGTGGTTAGAGCCTATTATGGTTCTGTATAATCTGCTGAGTTCTCTCATGTACTCGCATAAATTTGACTGGGGGTTTATCCACTGACATGAGTACATGCAGACCTCTCGTTCTTTTACCCATGGCCTCCATTCTAAGGATGTGAAAGCTGTGCCTCTGTCAGAAGTAATCGTCTGGGGTTTCCTGACTTTTGGGAATTGTGCCCTGTGTAAATCTCTATCTAGTGCCTACTCATCCAATATTCTCAGACTAGTTTCTAGCTAGTCTCTTTTGTCAGTGAGGAGATTTAGATCTGAGAACGCTGCATCTAGATCTATGGATCTAATGTGTTTTCATTCTGAACTCCCAGCTTTATGGTTAACTAAACAGGTAAAAGGTGGCTGTTGGAAGTTTGCATTAAATCTTTAAATTAGGTGCAATGTACTCAGATCCAATGTTTCATACTGATGAAAGTGCAAGCTAAAACCTAGTCTGGGGATTTATATGAGTAAGCAATAGATGGAGATATTGTGCACAAAACTTTATGAATTTATTGATTACTAAAGCTTGCACTGGATCACACTATTGTATGGAGCATTTGGTAATGCAATAACAGTTTGTGTAAGCATAGAAAATGGTGATTATGTGATGTTTTGGTAGTTTAAAATCAATATTATTAATAATCAATAAATTATTTATCAATATTAATGTAACACAAATGTTGTATATATATATATATATATATATATATATATATATATATATATATATATATATATATATATATATATGTGGGTGGAGGGTAATTATATAATTGAATATTTATAAATACAATAATTAGATAATTAAAAATTTTATCCACTTAGAAGTGCTTTCGATTATACTAGTAATCTTTGTCAACTAACACTTTGAGAGGCTAACTTTCCCACAAATCCGTGATCTTAACTTCACTGCCTGCCTGTTAATTAAGTCATGTTTGTAATTGTATATTAGCATAGCTTTCTTTATTTTTCTTTTATTGTTTTTTTTTTTAATTTTTAATATTTTTACATTATTAAAATTGAATTCAAAACTATAAATCCATGATTTATTATGATCATAAAAAAAGAGGCTGAAATATTATCTACATTATAATTTTGTATTGATTTCTGAACACATTTTAATAACAGCAAGTACTCTTTAGTTCTTTTTCAAATGTACATCTCAATTCACCTATATATCCACTGCCACACCTACATTTCCAATTATAAATGACATAATTTTCATTTATAAATGAGGTTTTATCTTTAGAGTTATTTATTGATTTTTTTAGTGTAGGAGTTGTGTAAAATGCAATATCACATATACCTTTATAAATATTCTTTATAAAATTTACTTCATCATTTGAAATATATGGTGTTGATATTCATATTTTTTATTAGCAGCAGAATCAATATTATTATTAACATTTTTATTCTTATATTTTGTATTAAAATCTCTAATAACATTATATATATATATATATATATTGAAACAGACAGATCGGAGAACCGATCTTCGTTTCAGGTGTTTTTATGTACGGTAATTCAAACTACTGTTCGCCCACAGTGAGATTTTGTCTATTTTAAGTTATAATATAAATTAGTTATATATTCTATAGTTTATAAATAAATATGTAAAGTTTCCGTATATAAATGTCGCAAACCATGAAATAATATTTGTGTGTGCGTGGTTTGCGAATTTATATCATTTAATTTAAAGTTTCAGTGCGGGCGTATTTGTTTTAAATTTTAGTTTTAAAATTGTATAAAGTCGTTTAAAAATACTGATCAAAAATCACATTCCGTTGATCAGTGTTTTTAATTAAAATCTAATTGCACAAATGTTCAGAGCAATTAAGTTGTATTCAAAATTAGTAAGGAATTTTGATATGTAATTACTGTATCGATTTAAAAATAGGATATTAAATTAAAAGATTGCTAAAAACAGATAATTGATTGTTGGTCAAGCTGCATCGCTAGAGGCTAGAGAAAGTAGGCGGAGCCTAAAACAAAAACAAGTCGGAAAGGTCAGCAGTGGCAAATTCTAGAAAAAACTTACATTCTAACTTTGGTCGTGTTTGAGAGAGGTAATCTCGAGACAACACAGCAGTTAATAATAATTCAAATCTCTTATTAAGAAGTTTACCAGTGAATCGCCATGTTCATGGGCTAATTGCCAGGAGCTGATCTCTGCCCGCCAATATGGATCCTCGTGCCGCTGTTTGATCATGTTTCATATACTTCAGAATTTCCAACTTCCAATTTCAAAATTTACTATGCCTTACAAATAACTTTCAAAAATGCGCGCCTACGTTACAAGCCAAGCTGGATGAAGAAAAAGAGAACTTTGTTACATGAACTTTAATTTTCTTCCGTGCTTAATATTATTAATCAAGTGAATCATATGTAAGTCTTTATACCATTTATAATGCTATTATTTAACCTGTCAGTAAATTTTCTTTTCTTTTTAACCCTCTGCTCTAGTCTTTAGAAATAATTTATAACATTTGTAATTAATCGTAATAATCATTTAAATGAATGCATTTATATTGTTTTGTGTATTGCTTATTCCATAAACAAACGATGCCAATAGTAAACTAGTGTAATAATGATCAATTTAATTTAAAAGTAGTTTCATGTTCTGAATTAAATATTCTTTCACATTCCGAGTTAGTAAATGTTAAACCACTTTATTATTCTATGTTAAGTTGTTATAAAATTACAATCTAAGTTTCAATCTTAAATATATATATATTAGTTTCAAAGTGTTCGTTAATGTTATGTATAATATGAGAAATAATTCATTGCATAATTTGATACTATCGCTACCGCCTGTCAACCAAGGGTTAAGAGTCCCAGAGTAAAATTAACTAATTATTGTTTTTCACCTTCAGTTTAATTTCGCTATGTTTTTATTGGGATAAGGATCTCAGCCTGTGGCGTAGAAACAGACAAATAGTTTCCAGGTTTTATATAATTTCTTTAAAAAAAAATCCGCTTCAAGTATTCGTCCTTCACGTCTGTGGCAATGCCTTTCCTTCGCTGAAGTTAGCGTCTCGCCATTCTACCATTGGGGAATGAAAGCAGTTTTCTTTCCCGGTAATCTCTTGAATCACCGGGGTTCGAAATGATCCCGGCTGGTTGTCGTGTCCCGGAACTACTTGGGGGCATTAAGCCTTGTCAAAGAACAAGCCGCCCGGTATTCCGTTAATGCACCGCAATTGATTACTGTAGGGCTCTTGAATATAGGCAACCACCAGTTCATATATTTTCCACGTCGTATTTATATAAAACCACCAGTTCATATATTTTCCACGTCGTATTTATATAAAACCACCAGTTCATCTATTTTCCACGTCGTATTTATATAAAACCACCAGTTCATCTATCTTCCACGTCGTATTTATATAAAACCACCAGTTCATCTATCTTCCACGTCGTATTTATATAAAACCACCAGTTCACCTATCTCTTATGTCGTATTTATATAAAACCATCTCCACTGTTCGTCTACGTTCCGGCTCGAGCCTATTCAAATAAAATAAGTAAACAAAAATCTTTAGATAAATATTTTTTCCAATGCTCTAATACTCTGATTCTCTTAACCACCTGTCAATTATTTAACTACCCAGCTATTGGCATAAGTTTGTTTATTAAATAAAACGTTCACTAAAGACTAGTAGCCAAATACAAGAGGATTTATGAAGTCTTACCGTACTGTATAACACTATATTTATATGCTGTATATTTCTGTTATATATAACTATATTCATGTGCTTTCTATTTGTCTTATTTAACACTATATTTATATGCTTTATATTTTGCTTATTAAACACTTTATTTAATCTAAATTTTTGTGTCCTCCACCTTATTACTCTCTAAGTTTATTTAGCCACTTACTGTCTGTATGGGCAACTTAAATATATACGTTACATAAATGACCGTTCCAATATCTATAGTCTAATAAACCTGTATATCATTAACTGTAAGAATTTTGTCCATGTTCTAAGCTGAGCTGGAAAAGGGATAACCCTGTGCTGGTGTAAAGTCATCATCGGTTGGTCATGCCGGGGTTTGGGTTTGAATTCAGTTGGCGTTTTGGGAATGTATTCTTAAGCGTGGACTGGGTTTGAACCCGGGTACTGTGTATGAGTAAGCGTGGTGGATTTATACCGGTACAATATATATATATATATATATATACAATTATAATCATATATATATATATATATATATATGATTATAATTGTAGCCAATATTTTAAAAAAAGCCAAAAATATATGTGACTGACTATAAGATTTATCCTTCTGCTGCAATATGTCCCAGGATTTTTCAAATATAAAACTGCATAAAGAAAATGAGTTAATATGTTTAATAGTGAGTTTGGAGGGGCATTTTATTATGAACCATGCTGTTTAATTGAGTAAATGCTACAAGAAATTATTAGTTTTGGTAAATATATGATATGTTCTTCATTTGATTTTGTTAATAAAATCTGTAATGTTAAAAGTGATGTTAATGATGTAATATGTACTCTAGATGTAAGTGAAATGTATGGATCAATTAATTGATTAGCATCTATTGAAATTATTTCCAATGCATTAAGTTTAAAAAATGTTAATGTGAAAATAATAAAATTTATAACTGAAAAATTAAGCTTTATTGATAAAAATATTTATGCAGTTTTTTAAAAGGATTTTTATAAAATGGGCAGTGGCTGGACAATGGGTTTACTTACTCTTGCTCAAATATATAATTTTGTAATTTCTACATATAAAAGAAAATATTTTGAAAAAGGAATTTTATCAAAAAAATATTACTGTATATTATCAATGTGTTGATGATGTTTCTGTATGTGGCAAACAAAATATGATTAATAAGTTGTTTAAAGAATTAAATGGTTTAAAGGGTTTAAAATGGATAAAAGCAGATGAAAATTTAATGTGCATTCAATTTCTTGATCCTAAAATAACTAGACATCAATGTATGCTGGATTACTGTATGACCATTAAACCAATAATAAAAAGAGGTTATATCCAATAATAAAAAGAGGTTATATTCCATATAAATTAAGATTGCTAATGTTACACAAGATGGCAGGTTTGAAGTTCTTATTTATAAATAATAGTCTTTGCAAATATTCATCAGATAAAGGCAAAAATATTGAAATATATTCTAATTAATTGTTAAATGTCAGCTTTTAATCATATATATAATGTTATTAGAGATTTTAATACAAAATATAAAAAAATAAAAATTTTAATAATAATAATAATAATAATAATAATAATAATAATAATAATAATAATAATAATAATAATAATAATAATAATAATAATAATAATAATAATAATAATAATAATAATAATAATAATAATAATAATAATAATAATAATAATAATAATAATAATAATAATAATATTGATTCTTCTGCTAATTATTAAATAGAAAATCTGAAATTTTCAGACATCTATATGAGTTCAAACCCAACTATCCAATGTAAATAGCCATATCAGACTAAACTAAGTTGAGATACACCTGATAGTAATAGCTTTAGAAATATAACATTGCCAAAGCTTCAAGAACAAAACTATAATAAGAAAAATCAAGTCATACATTATGTCATATAGCTATTTACCTTGGATAATTGGATATGAAGACATATAAATATCTGAAAATTTCAGATTTTCTATTTAATAGTTAACTATTATACAAATGTTGGGATTGAGCTGGTATTTTTATATCTAATGTCTGTATATTCTAACACCTCACTGATGATAGCCAACAGCTTGAAACTGGTTTGGGGATAGGGATATTCAGAACATCCTGTTAAGAGCTGTGAAAAGACTTGAACTGAAACTTTTAAGGTTCTTACAGCTATAAAATTCATCTTATATAATCAATACATAAGATAATGTACATATCAAAAAGATAAATGATTTCCAATATACATATTTCATGCTGAACCAGCACTCATCGTTTGGTCCAGATCACCATCTGTCATACATATATACAATCAATGCTTAGTTTATATTAAGATAGCATCTTCAAACATTAATAAAGAAACTTCAATTTTTTTCTCCCTCCAACTCTTCAGCCATCTATATTATTAAAATTCTGAGGATCGAATGTTCACAGCCATTGTGCATGCCAATATTATAGTCATAAAAGTTGCTCTGCCTCCTTACATATAGAACCTTAATATGTCCATTTAAATTTACAGGAGGGCTGGGCAGAATATAGGCTCATGTATATTGTCTATACTAAAATTAATGTAATTAGAAGAAACTTGAAATCAGGCTTTCAAGCTCCCTACAACAACCCACCCTATCTTATACAACTAATACACATAACCACAAGCATGTGAAAATGATAAGTCTCCAATATCATATTTCATGCTGAACCAACAGATCATTTATTTTTACATGTATGTAGTTATGTGAATCAGTTATATAAGACAGAGTGGGTAGTTGTAGGGAGCTTAAAGTCTGAATTCAAGTCTGTTTTAAATACATTTAGTATAGACAATATTCTTGTATTTAAAATATTACATATTCAGCCTGCATTCTGTCCAGCCATCTTCTGTATATTTAAAAAGACATATTTAGAACCTAGATATGAGAGATCAGAGTGACTTAAAGACAATATGAGTATGACAATAATATCTTAATATAAACTGAGCATCAATTGTCTATATGTATGAGAGATCATAATCTGGACCAAATGATGAGAGAGATCTGGTTCAGCACGAAATATATATGAGATCATTTATTTATTTTCACATGTATGTGTCCATGTGTATCAGTTGGAATGGATAGTTGTATGAAGGTTGAAAGTCTGAATTCAAATCTGTTCTAATTACATTAAGTTTAATATAGATAATATATATGTATTTGAATATTATATGTATATATGTAGGTGTGTAGTGAGAGAGAGAGAGAGAGAGAACAAAAAAAATAGGAAATTGATTTTTGCACTATTTTTTTTAATTTAAATTTTAAAATATTTGTGATTCAGAGTTCTAAATCATTTTACCAATAAATGAAAGTAATCATTAAACTATTTTCATTTCCATTACACAGATTTTATGTTTTTATTATGCAATTATTCAAATGTATAAGGTATTTTTATAAATAAATTTATTGGCAGGAGGTAAATGTTTAGCAATAATTCTAAATTGCCATTATTTATACTATTTTTATAAGAAAAATATGCTTCTTTTAGTGTATTCAAATATGATAAATGTTCATACATTTTTATATATATTCATACAAGCCCAAAAGAATTGTGTAATAAAACATTGGGAATGTAATGAAAGTGAGATAAAACAAATAATATTACTTCTGGTCTAATATCAGTAAGTTATTATTAAGTTTTCTTAATCCATTCAATTGATGTATTTATTTATTTGAAGTTTGAATAAAGATAAACTGGTTTATAAATGTATAAAAAAAATTATACACTGTTCCACATCTTCATAAAAAATTCATTTGACATATGAGTAAAAAATTAAAGTGACTTAATTTTGACATGATCATGTATATACACCCAAGACAAATATATCAAGTGAAAATAATAAAAAAATCCTTAAAAGAATTAAGAATATAATGGTAGTCAAATGATAATTTATAATTTGCCATTAAGTCAATAACAACCTTTAGAGATTATATAAATGGCATTTCTCTAGAATGTCTTATTGTCTGTTTAATGTTTTAGGGTTATCCAAAGAATTTGTATTTTCTAATGAATTATATTATCTCATGATATAGTCAAAATAAAAAAAACAGCATGGTTATTTGTACATTAAAACAAGGTTCATGTCTGATATTACCATGTAACAATTTATTTACTTAATGCCCATAGTATTTTTAAAAATCTGTTAATGGTTTAAATTGCATTCCAGAAAAAAAACTATGTTTTAGATAGATAAATAAGAAAGTTTTCTGAAATAATGTAAAAAAATAGAATATGAACAAAAAAATGGATTTACCTTTAAGAGACTTCCATGCTGCATTGAATCAGAATTCTTAGAAATGATGATGACAATGGTAATTTCAATATTTTTATAATTATATAAATGGTAATATAACCAATAGTCTAAAAAAAAATTTTCAAAAATGAAAGAAAGCAAAATAAGTATTTGGCTACCTAGTTAGTTTTTATTAATACTGTTATATTTTTCATATATAGTAAAGACAATACTACTTCTTTTGATTGCTTTGAATGTTATAATGTCATTGCAATTGCTATATATATTTTTTATTATTTTGCAGCTATTTATAATGTTAAATTACATGCTGAAATAATCTGAAGATGCCAGCATTATATGGATTATTAAAAAAGCAGATTATATAAGTTGCATATGAAAAAAATCCAACATGACTCATTTTGATATCCACAGAAATGAAACCTTTGAATGTTAGATTATTTGTCCATAGGGCAATTTTTTGGAAAGAAAAATTATACTTTCAATAATTTTCTTACCCATTTAAAATTATTTAAATAATATTTTTTGTAAATACTTATTTTAAATCCAAAACCTACATGAAAACAATTAGATTTTATTTGAAAATATTCATTTCTAAGAAGATAAATCATAAAGTTTATTACACAAAAATTAATGGTTTTATTGACTAACAATAATAGCTTTTTATTAATACCATAAAGATATTTTAAAATTTTAATAACAATAATTTTAATTATTAATTTTAAGATATATTTCTTTTTTTAATAATGTCTAATCTAAATTTCTTTTGAATTTCAAAAATATAATTTAAATAAATATTTTTTTAACTAACTGTTTGATAGACAGAATTATGTCAAATAATGCAAAGCACCATTATTAGAGTTAAGAACTATTTACTAATTATTTTTTATTTTATAAAGTTTATATATTACCTTTCAAAATGTCTAACATTTGAAAGTTTGCATTTGTAATATATTTTGTAAATATCAAAATGTTCTATAGAATAAAGATTCTATTGTAAAATAAAATATCATAAATATGGATAAATAGTCTTTCAAAAAATAAAAGAGGAGTATAATCATCAACATATTAATTCATATGTGGTTAAAAAAATAAGAGTTCCTAAAATAATTAAGTACAATTATTGTCTTAACCACAAATAGGACACCTGTTATAAGAAGAATTTGAGTATACATTGGCATGTAGAATTAATGGAAACACACATAACTGAGCATATATATATATATAATTCATATATATATATATATATATATATATATATATATATATATAATTCAAACAAATATATTTAACACAGTATTCAAAATTAAATAATATATTCTTTACCAGAAGTACTTTCAATTGTTTCACTGACAATCTTTATCAACTGTTAATACAAACATACAAAAAATAAAAACTTGCATTACCCATCATTCAATCCATTCAAATTTCCCACAATTCTGTTGTCTTTATATTAGCCGATTGTCTATTCATTAAACTACCTCTATTCCTAGATTGGCTAATATAAAGACAACAGAAGTGTGGAAAATTTGAATGGATTGAATGATGGGTAATGCAAGTTTTTATTTTTTGTATGTTCGTATTAACAGTTGATAAAGATTTCAGTGAAACAATTGAGTACTTCTGGTAAATAATATATTATT
>JAQFVV010009301.1:0-14595 GCA_028023455.1 Epiperipatus broadwayi | reverse complement strand
ATCTGATATTCATTGTCATGTAATTACACTAGCTGTGATATTTTCCAATATTCAAATAAATAACATTTTATTTTTGTATGTTTTAACAATGAAATAATAAATGTAGCAATGCAGGCACATTAATGAGAATGTACTATTTTCTGTAGCAGTATGATTGAACAACTCGAGAAAGAGTGTTCGGCATGTGAAGGTAAGTAATACCATTATAATACACAGTAATTAATGTGTTGTCTTGGTCAGTTATAACAATAATGCTCATCTAAGGCTAAGCAGTTTACATCTTTAAGAAAATTTATCTGTAAACTTTTTCTGGTCCGCGAAACCTTATCTTATTTTTGCCGGTCTGCAGGTGTGAAACGGTTGAAGACCACTAGTCTAGAATGTATATGGATGTGCTTAATATTTTCATACTTCCAAATGAAGAAAATTTAAAGCTATATTATAAAATTTTTAATCGTTTGTGATTATTGATATTTAAGAGCTTGGCAATTTTTCCGGATATTCTCTTGAAATCAATCTAATGAATATTGTACTTTTACATTAACTATTTAGAAGTTGGCTGATATATATATATATATATATATATATATATATATATATATATATTGTCACCGATGTTATTTCACAATGATTTCAGTAGAGGGCACCTCACTACTCTGATTCAAACAGTAAAGTAAATAAATAGTCAAAATAAGAGTCATAGATCTCATGACCCTATCTCTTAAGCTTGTAAGTTATAAACAGTGAGGATTGCCAATTCCTCTACAAGCTTTATGATAAATGCTTAGCCAGTTAGCCAGAGCCAGCACTTAAAATATCTCTGTCAGGAACCCCTCCTCAAACCCCTGACCATGGTTTCGTGCTTTGGCACTCCTCAGAGAGGTGTCAGGGTAGGTTCAGACACTAGATCTAAAAATACCAACGCAAAGCCAAGCACTTATCTAAAAGTTATCTATTGGGTGGAAAATCTGAAATTTTCAGACATCTACATGTCTTCAAACCCAGTTATCGAACTCAAATAGCTATATGGGGCTGATAGATCTT
This sequence comes from Epiperipatus broadwayi, assembly GCA_028023455.1. NCBI lineage: Eukaryota > Metazoa > Onychophora > Udeonychophora > Euonychophora > Peripatidae > Epiperipatus > Epiperipatus broadwayi. The sequence goes on along the minus strand of JAQFVV010009301.1, from coordinate 13,551 downwards.
CAGCCATACCATATATTAGTAGTCTTAGCAATATAAAATTGTTTAAGACTTTTGGCAGAGAATATATAGTTACTTTACATAATAAATCATATAGATAAGAAATGAAATGGGTTAAGCAGTAATTGGTAAAATGGTAAATGCAGTCATTGAGATGAAACATGGCATGGAAGAGGGAAATGATGAATTTCCACTGAATTTCTGGAGGCTCTAGAAATAAAAATTGAGAGGTTTGAAATATATGATTCAGATAGGTGGATAGATGATTTCTTTTCAATAGCTATGAGTGCATTAGAATAATAATCTCCAATCTGAAGTAAATGTACCCACCCAGAAATATAAAGTACAACATATAGAGTTACATGATTAATATAATGTCATGTGACAAACATCAATTCTTATTTAATTAATATTTGAACTGCCCTCTAATAATAACACTTCTTAAAGTACTAAACATCTACATGATCACCATTTCCTATGCTTATAAGCTGATAAAAGAGTCAGTCTCTGTCCAGTAGTGCCACCTACTGTAAGCTACAAGCTAGAAAATAGTCTGTGGATATTGGGTGAGTAGGCAGTAGTTTGGAATTTTATGCACAAACCTTCTTGCATTCATTGATTACTCTGGCTTGCACTTGGTGACACTACTGTATGGAGAGTTCCACACTACAATAACAGTTCTCATTCCATTATGTAGAAATTGTAAAACAACAATAAACTTTAGTGGACAATAAACTAATTGAAAACACCATACACCAATCTGTTTAAGTTAAATGTCTCAACCAAATCAATAAAAATGATATATGAATCATTCATATAATCTTTCTTTATATATGTGACTATTATACAGTTTTAAAAATCAGTGAATATTATTGTCATAATGTAAGAAAGTGTTATTGCTACTTTTAATAGAATTGTGACTGTTTTTCAAGTCCATATGTTGCTCTCAATGTATAAAAAAAAGATTTAAAGAATGAGCAGTAAAATGTTCATACCTCCTTTGCAATGTTAATCCACCATTTATGTTTTTGGATCTTCTTGTCAGTTATTGAATTTTCATCAAATTTTCTTTTACTTAAGTCGATTTAAAGTATGATCATTGAATGTCCATACTTCCTTTGCAATTTTAATCCACCATTTATGTTTTTAGATCTTCTTGTCACTTATTGAATTTCCATCAAATTTTCTTTTAATTAAGTCACTAATAAGATCAGGGTCAAAAAACCAATCATGATTCTGTTTTTTTTAGTGAATTCAAAAGTAGATTTACATCTATCTACAACACGCTCCTTCAGATAACTCTGTCTTAATAATGTAACAATCCTAATAGTTGAAATTGGATTCTTCCATAAAATGGATATCAATTTTCATGTGAATACAATTATAGAAAATTTGAACACAGAATTTCATGATCCCTTCAGCTATCTATTCTATCTCAAACCACTGATGCACATGACTATACACGTGAAAATGATAAATGATCTCCAATATGTGTATTTCCTACTGAACCACCATTCATTAATTGGTCCAGTCCATCATCTCCCCCACACACATATAAATGCTTGGTTTATATTAAGGTAGCAAATCTTCAAACTTTAATAGACAGGTTTCAGTCTACTCCATCCTCCAACTCTTCAGTCATCCATGTCATTAAAATTCTGATGGGGGAACTTGGTATTCCATCATCAGACTTTTAATGGTATAAATGAAGAGTTGGATAGTGGAGAGAATCAACGCCTGTCTATTAAAGTTTGAAGATTTTCTATCTTAATATACACTGAGATATGGGTGGGAAATGATGATGTGGACCAACTGATGAATGCTGGTTCAAAACAAATTACGTATATTGGAGATCAATTATTTTTTTCACATGTGTGGTCACAGTATTGATGGTATGAGATAGAGTGGATAGCTGAAGGAAGCTTGAAAGTCTATGTTCAAATACCCTATAATTACATCAAGTATATAAATTATGCTTGTATTCATATATTGTGAATATGATGTATTTTTTATTGTAATTATCATTTTAACCTTGAAGCATTCTAATCTATAAACTATTCAACAATCTACACTTGCATCCCATAACTATAATGTAATAATTTAGACACCATTGTTTTGAACAAGAGTGCATCAGTTCCTTTATAGCAATTTCTTTTGAGGTTGTTAATCTTGTGTTAAGATTTGTAGAGGTCTCTACTGTAGTATCTAGCTAGGCTCATAGTCTTAAGGTTTTAACCTTAATATATATTAGTTTAAACAAAGCAAAATTTCAATAAACTGTTTGAGTTTATAGTAGCAATACTATTATTTCCTGCAACTTTTGCCCAAGGTCTACTATTTGTACCAACATGTCCATTAAAGTCTCCAAAAAAAAAGGATTAAAGGTTTCTTTCTTCGATTCTTATATTGAGGCATATGCACAAATTAAATGAGAGTAATTGCTATTGTAACTCAATCTATCTTTTATTTCTTTCCTTATTTGTTTTCAGTAGCTAGTGAAGGTCCATTATGCCATAAGGATTATAAAGTAGTAATTTCTTTTCAGATTTACAGTTTAGTGTTGCTTTCAACCAGACCGGTTATATTCAAGATATATATAGAAAAGAGAATTAATATATTTAAATTAAATACTAATTAACCTGTAAGTTCTTTTACATACCTATCCAAGTGCTACGAATATGACCAGCCTGATCAAAAGCAATGCTAAGCTGTAAATCTACAAAGGAGTTATAATTTTATAACCTTTCCGGAATAGTGGATCTTCACTATTTATTGAATAATTGCTATTAGGCTAATCATATAGTGTGATGATCAAGTGTAAGATCTAGGAATATAAAGTTCTCAAATCAACTCCAGTTCAGACCCTTCCAGTGCTTTGAACTTCTTATAAACCCATGAGTGATAAAACCATTCAATTATCATTACAAATGAATACATTGACGAATTCCATGAAGGAAAAATGCTAAATCAGATTTAGCAGAAAGTTCAACACCTTGAATTTGCCTTTCAATTGTTGAACTGTCCATCCAAAAAAACTTACAGCTATCTAATTGCTTTATTAAATTTTCTTTGGAAGATTTACTAAGAGGTACTATATCAATCTTAAAAGCTCCTTAGTCACCAATATTTTGCTCAATTTAAATCTCAATGAATTTGTAAAGTTTACACATATCTGCATTACTACACTACTATTATTATTATTATCGCTTTAATGAGTAACCTGCCAGGAACAACCTAGCCAGACTGCGTGAGGTAAGCCATTTTCAGATATCTTCTAAATCTCTTTCATTTCTATGATAAAGATGAGATATCCCTAAAAAGGTGCACCTGAACCTATAATTTTTGCTCAGAAGAAACTCCTTTCTCAAATCCAGTTCCAACCTGAATTGTTAGCGATGTAGTGTTTCAAACAAAGATCACAGCTGAGGACTGCTAATCTATTAAGCCTGTCCCATCATTCTTAATTCTCAATCGAGATTTAAAAAAAGGGGGGGGGATTTTCTGTGCATGTAGGTAAAAGATAGTAATGTTGCACCAATACTCAATTCCACTGCCACAGTTTATATAAAATGATTGATAGCATGAGAAACCCATGATGAGTCAACCCTTCACTATCTTAGATGATCAAACATCACATGATCACCATTCTTTATGCTTATACAAGCTGTTTTTCAGAGACAAAACTCTCCATACAGTAGCACAACTCAGTGCAAATCCCCTGCATCCATTGATTACTCTGGCTTGCACTGAGTGGCACTACTGTATGGAGTTTTACTTTTGTGCTAACTTAAATGACTGAAATAAAAAAAAAAAATGGGAGAGAGAAAAGACTGTATTAGAAACAGTTTCTAATTTTGATGAACTATCATCTAACAAGGAAGGAGTGGTACTCAGGCACTGTTTATTTGTTACTCATAATTAAAAATCATTCCATTATCTATCATGTGGAATCTATCAATAGCCTGAGCACTGCACCCTAATAAATATTATGATAATACTTCTAAAAAGAGACAAGAATTAGCAATGGAAAGATATAGGAGTACCTAATCACGATTATATTAATTCATTTTAAACTATTATTAATCAAAGATTTCATATAATTTATCAATCGATTAAATTTATATATTCGTAACTTGATTTATTTTTATAGGATGGATCAACAACAACATCGATGTTTTTTTTTTTGCAAATTGGAAAAACTGATGCCAAATTAATCTTATTTTCCAGAATCTCACGAACTATGGACCGAGACAAAAAAAAAAAAAAAGTTGTAATAAACAAAAATGCAATTATATTTACAGAAACAAAGATGATGATGAAAATGTGAAATATTTAAAATGTTCGAGAAAAATTAATATTTAAAAATGTATGAATGATCATAGTATATGCAAGGTCAGAGATATTATTCTACATAGAAATGTAAAATTTTACTAGGATTGAGTAGTTAACAATTTTCTAAAGATATGATGCAAATTACACTTGCAACTACTATAGGGATATCACTCTTGATTTGTTGCCATGGTAAATAGCAGATTCTGGAACTCGGTTTATTCATCACGATCCAGTTGTCATTCTCACGCAATACATTTTAATAATTTCTAATGTCAGTGGTAAATTGCACAAAAGACGTTAAAACCTTTTTTTTCTTATTAATAGAATTTTTATTTATCAATAAAAATGTATCTTTTGCAATTGCTCAAGTTTCTAGTGAATATTATGGCGAAATGTGTGTTTAAATGTACTGTATATGATGAAATTATATTTTAAGTAAAAGATTAACACTTATTAATTATATAGTTAGCGGTATATGATGTAGTTATATTACATTGATTGTAAAGATTCGATGCGTAAAGAAAACATTAAAATATTGTTTTCAAGACAAATAATGTTTGCAATTATTACTTTTATGTAACACATAAATAAATAAATTTCAATAGATTTCTTCCACCTCCTCAACACACACATAGAAAAACCGATTCATTTTTTTGGCTTCCATAATGAACGCATTTCTATGCCTTCAAAATTGCCACATTCCACATTGGGCTTGAGCCTCCATTATAAGCAATCAAATCTGTTTGTTCTTAAACTCGGCAATTTTACCCTCGATTCTTCAAATAATTAAAATTTTTGACTAAATTTGTAATAATGAATTAATATTGTGAGATGAAAAGATGGGATGCACTATGGCTTCTTCTTTTTTGGAGTTAGGAATCTTTCAGCTACCAGGCCCAGGGAAACCAGTTAGCCACTTTACCTTCCATTTCCCATCCTGTTTTCCCATATTCTTCTCTATCCTGCTCCATCCCATGGCCACAACATATTTGCATCTAAATCCTCTTTGTCTTTTCCCAAACCCAATATAAAAACCAAGAACCCACCTTCTATATAATCACTTTGTTTATATTTATTTTCCTACAACTTGTGCTCTTTCTACTCTTAAGCATTGCATTCAATTAACAAATGCCTAATATTTTCTATGCCTTTCTTATACAACTTGCAGCTTAATCCCCTACATTTTCCCATTTATGTGTATATTCCTCTGTTGCTAAAGATCCTGTTCAAGCCTTAAGCAGTAAACTATTTTCTTTGCTATTATCATAAATTAACTTGCCCCCAATACTGTTTATTTCTATATATATATATATATATTACTCTCCATACTAATTCTCCATCTCTCTATTCTTTATTAATGCATCTATTCTTCTATCCCATTCCTTGCAACTATTACACTCAACAATCCTCTTAACACAATCATCCCGCCTTTTGTATAAGTATACCGACATAAATTCTTTATCCAAATCTTCTGCATATCATACCACCTTTCTCACCAATCATGCTGCCTACTCTTTACTCATAACCCAATTAAATACTATTTTGACTATTCTCTTATCCATAAACTGCAATCTACTGAACACTTTCCTTTTGCTTTTTGCACCTATCATATAAAAAAACTTGATCATCCCATTTCTCCTTGAATTACCTTCTTTGCCATTCAAATATCTTCATCTAATGCATATCATCCTACTTCTCTTGTACCTTTTCTAAATAATCTAACACCTCTTTACTAACACAACACATTTTTACCATAAGTTAATCCTGCTAAAGCCACTCCCTTCCATACAATTCTAGCTACATCATATTTATTATATGAAAGCACTGTTAATTTTTTTTTCACTGCCTTTCTTTTCTTTGCTTCATTTTTCAATTTTTTCTCCCATTCATCCAAGCAATTTCTCTGATTACTTAAGACGATTCCCAAATAGTTATACCTATTCACCACACTTAACTTTACATCCTCCAATAAAAAATTCATCTTTCCCCAGTATTAATCATTACTTTTGATTTTTCTTCACTAAATTTAATTCTCATTCTTGTGCATGCTCACCATAATTTCCTTTTTTTCTGCACACAAAAAGACATCATCCACAAATAAGACTCGATAATGTATACAATCCCTTGCCACCTATTAATTGTATCTCAACATCTTTTCTCAGTCTTTCTATTACTTTCCATTTCTCTCAAATAAAACAAAATAGATGACATAGGGCATCCTTGCCTTAGTCCCACCATAGTTTTAACTTTAACTGATTCTACCCTCCCTAATTGATATGTATAGTAATTATTTTCATACAATAATCCATAAAAGCTCCATCCATTCTCAAATTTACCCATAATCTATTTACTCTATCATATGCCTTCTCTATATTTATAAAAGCCATATACACGTATTTGTTGTATTTTTATTCTTATCTATAAGTTGCATAACTACAAATAAACTACCTCCTATACACCTATCCAATTGAAACTCTCTTTGCATTTCACTTACTATATTATTTTCTTTCATCCATTTTCCAACCCTTCCAGCGACCATATATGCGAAAACTTTATATAATACTGACATATTGCTATTGGTCTATAATTATTTAACTTTCTATGATCCTTACCCTTTTCTTTAAATAGTAGCCTTATTCTTGTATTATTCCAGCTATCTGGAAGATCTCTATTCTCTGTCATTAAAACAGGTTAATAGGTTTAATTTTGCCCTATGTCTTAAATTTATTACCATCTCTGAATCCATCCATCTACACCTCTTGCCTTTCCACTTTCTTCCCAGCCTCATTCGGTTCATTTTCTGTAAACCTAATATTTTCATTTCTATATGCTTTCATGTTTGTTATCACTCTGTCCTTCACAACTAACATCTTTTCTATATCTATTACATACTTATATGACATCTAGTAATATTATTTCTCTCTCCCTTACATTCTTTCTTTTAATATATTTCCATTTTTTTTTTACTCCCATCTCTTCCTCTTTTATTTATAACCTCCAACAATTTACTATTTAATTTAGTTCTCTATCTATAATGGCCAACTTCTTTTTTTCTAAATACTTTCCCCATTTAACATTAACATCTCTTTCACTTTCCTTGTTCTTAATGGCACACATATTCTTTGCATGCCTTCCCCTCTCTTTTACTAACTTTTCTAATACTTTTATTCTTCTCACCTAAAACCCTATTTGCCACTTTTTCTACTTCACCACATCAGTCCTTATATTCATCCCCAACTAACTCTTCCATGGTTTTTTCAACTTTTATTTTATATTTTTGTTCATTCTCCATCCACATCTTTCACTATTCTTTCTACTTTTATTACTATTACTAACCATTTCTATTATAAAGAAATTATGATCACCATTACATACTCTCTTCAAAAACAAACACTAATTTTCTGTACTTTATTCATTCCTCTTTCTCTACTAATAAATAATTTGTGCAAAATATATTATTTCCAGACCATGTATATTGTCCCTCATAAATATTTGACAAATTTCCAATGCTCAAATTCACTCTCTAAAAAAAATTATTCAAAAGCTATCCGTTCTTATTATCTGCGCCATCAATTTTTTCACTATGCTCATTCATATCCCCTATAACCATTATTCTTATTTTTTTTGAAACTCTGTATATCCTTAACTAAGCATTCATATATGCTACTGTCCCACTCCATTTTAGTTTATTTCTAGTAGCTATATCTCAAACCACAAATGTTCTTGACATTTAAGTATTTTTTTGACATAACTCCTATACCACCATTCCTTTTTTCTTTTCTATTTATAACCTGCCATACCAAGTCCTCCAGTATAGGTTTTTCTTCTCTTAGATATGTTTTCACTACTGCTAATATGTAAAGCTCTTCATTTTTAACTGCTTTAATTCCAGCCATTTTCATGGTCTCATATAACCTTGCATATTCAATTCTGATAATTTCTTCTTTCCTAACTAGTAATTATTTCGACTTTTTCTTCTCCATTATATTTATAAATAACTTGCTTACCATTAATTTTACAGACCTATTCTCTCTCCACATCTACATGTATATCCAAATCAGCTACTCTTTATTTCTTACATTCTCTCCATTCTTCTTTTTCATAACATTTGCAACTTACCCCCCCCCCCCTTATAAGTTTGGCAAACTTATCATAGTTCATCTAGTGTAGACTGTAGTAATCAATGGATGCAAGGTTTGTACATAAAATCCCTATCTAGTGTCTACTCATAGAATATCCCCAGACTAGTTGCTAGTTTGTGGCTTTCATCAGTGAGGAGCTGTGGATCTGAAAGCACTGCACCTAGTTCTTAGGATCTAATAAATGCAACTCTCCAGTAGCCACCTTTTATCTCTACTTAACTTACAAAACTATGAGTCTAAAATTGAAAACACAATATTTTCAATTTGCCTGCTTTAATAAGTTATAAGCAAGCATAAGAAATAGTGATCATGTGATGTTTAGTGGTTTAATACCAATCCTGCCTAATGGGATAGTGGTGGCTATGGTTATTAAAAAACCAGACACCAAAATATATGGGTACTGAACTGTGTTCAGACCTATATGACTATATAAGCTAATGAGTTAAGATTGATAATATTATTTTCAATTTTAGACTCATAGTTTTGAGTTAAGTAGATAAAAAGTGCTTCTGGAGGGTTGCATTATTAGATCGTAAGATCTAGGTGCAGTGCTCTCAAATCCAAGGCTCTTCACTGATGAAAGTCACAAACTAGACACTAGTCTGGGGATATTGGATGAGTAGGCACTAGATGGGTATTTTATGCACAAGTCTTTTGGCATCCATTGATTACTCAGGCTTGCACTGAGTGGCACTACTGTATGGAGAGATATGAGCAAGCGTAAGAAATGGTTATCATGTGACATTGTAGTATATATTGAAATTAAGAATAATGTATTCTGATCAGCCCATAGCAAAATTACCATCCTAAATTATTTTAACAGAAAAAATGTAATTAAAAGTACATATAAAATTAATTGTTGTACACACTGTACAGTTTGTAATAAAAATTAAAATTTTAGAAGTATAAATTAAAAATATAAACAATTTTGCCTTTATACAAATTCATATATATTGATTTAATCATGTTTGCGGAACTTCCACTTTCTTGTTTGGGACTCTTTTTTTGGCCCCAAAATTCCAGTATGTTTTCTGATTCGTAGTGAAAATTAAAATCAATTGTATAAAAGCAAATTCACTTTATATAAGCTTTCTTGTTCAGAATTTTTGTTTCATGGTGTCAATCAATTTCCAATTTGTTTTATAGAAATACTTTGCACTCGTGCTTCTTATATCAATTAATGATATTCTGCTAGCATAGCATTTTCATAGATAGTTTTTTTGTTTTGAATTCTCCCCCCTAATTCTGGTTTCTGTCTTATGAAAATTAAACGATTTTTTAAAAGTATAAACGAACTTATGCTAATTAAAAAAAAATCACTTTATCTTCCTTTCTCAAATGGAAATTTTTTTGTGGTGTTAATTAGCCTTCTTAGTTTTTCATAAAGGCCTGAAACAACATGCATAAGTGTAATCTGAGTTAATATTATTCATCGTAGCATTTTTGTTTATTGACTGCTTTATTACTTTTTGTTCCATGACATGTTAATCCATTTTATAAATCAGATTGTCAGACTTCTGGCGAAAATTATTATACATATGCAGCTGAATAAGTAAAAAATAATAAATATAGCTGCTGAAAGTACAAATAAATGGCTACATGATGCCTTCTGGCATCCATTGATTACTCTAGCTTGCACTGAGTGGCACTACTGTATGGAGAGTTTTACCTGTTTTATTAACCTCAGGAAGTAATATATCAATTTCAAAAAGTATTTGTAGAAAAATTTAATTACAGCAGGAATATTTTTAAAACAGTTTATAATTGAACTGATCATACTAGATTAGATTGTAGATAAGTATAAGATGTAATAATTGAAAAAAAAAAGTTTCTTGGATTTAACTTATTAATAGTGGTTTACACATTTTCCAATTTTCCATGCTAATCAAGTTATATAAAGTAAAACAATTTAAAAACCATATGGTCTCAGGGATATCATTTATAATATTAAAAACAGAAATAATAATAAAAATGAAATAAACAGTAACAAGAGATTAAGAACTGTGTTTTTTATAATCTAGCTTACGTTTTTTTAGTATAATGAAAATCAAAGTTCCGACAGATAAAATGGGACTTTTGCAGTGATGCAATTCCCTAACTGCACAAATATTTACCAAAGATCAACCTCTTTTAAAAAACAGTATGTTATTTTTCCAAATTTTACTCTATTTTTTTGTTTTGTAAAAAAAGATGAGTAGCCATCTTTAAATCACACTGAATAGTTTATTACAATGGTATAATGTCCAATTCCGGAGCTAATGATCTCTGAGTCATGGCAAAACTGTGGTACTTCCAATATTTTAACTTCTTATGAACATCCGAGAAATAAAGATTCAATTATTTTTTGATTAATAATAAAAAATAGTTGATAATTGTTATATATATTTTATATTTAAGATTGGTTCTAAAAATGATATTCTTTATTTTTGAGGATCAGGGATAATTACTGAACAGTTTCAAAGTACTGAATTTTTAATCAAAAAGTTGGAAACATTTTATTAAGTGTAAAAAAAAAAACTAAATTATTTCATTATTGAATACCAATCAATACGATCAATTATTCAGGTTAAACAATGATCAACTATAGTCAGATTGATCACAGGAAAACAAATAACTTTTTTTTGTTGTTTGGTCAATTGAGAATCAATCCAGAATCCTTAGCACTTGACTTTTACCACTAGCTAAACTTTTTTAAAAAAATCAAAGAAATCCACATTTTTTTTTACTTTTTCAATTATGAGGAAGGTTGCTGCATAATCGAAACTGTCTGATGGATTAATTTTAATTTAATAAAAATAAGCATTGAAAAAATAAAAACAAAGGTGGATTTGATTTTTTATAATTTTATCAATGCATCAAGGTAAGTGGACTAAACTTTTTTAGGTCTGCCATCGAATGAATTTTTTCTATGATTGTTTATCAGACATTTTAAAATAATTTAATCAAAAATAAGATTCAGGGGATATATATAACTTAAAATTTAGACGAATAGAATGGCAAAATACATTAATCCAAAACTTTTCACCAATAAGTCATAAGCTAAAAACTAGTCTGGGATATAACAGAGCAATACTGAACAAGGATTTGTTAAACACTACTCTCTGGTATATATTAATTGCTCAGGTTTACACAATATGGTAGAACTGGAGAAATAGATTTGCCATTTTTATAAGTAATGTGCAGATCATATGATATTTTGATATTATTATTGCTAATTGATTTACATTTAAAATGTTACTAACTTGGTTTAATATTCTCCATTTTTTATTTTATTTTTTAATAAGATGAATAATTTTAGAAATTTTACTAAAACCTCAACAATTCTTTAAAATGATTTTTTATACACGATACCAGAGATTATATTTAGACTACAATTTGACAATATAAAGAAGTAGGAATGTTCTGTACTTAACTCTTTATTAATAGGAAACATTATTAATGACCAGAAAACTAAATTTATCCCAGTCGTTACCACAAATTAAAAAATCATTTGAATAATTTTGAACCCTAAATGGTTTAGAGCAGCGGAAAAGGGATAGACTCTGAAGATCAAAGTCCATAGAGTGCAGCTTCAGTCTTGATGCTTCCAGTGCTAAAATTTTTACGAACTTCCAAGCAATAAACCATTCAATTAATTTAATTTCAAACATTATTTTCAATAACAGAAAATTATTGATGATATTAAAGATTAAATTTTCCACTGAAGTGGTTAGAGATTTGCTATATCAAATAAAACATGAAGCAAATATGACCAGAAGAGCTTATTTGTTACCTATATTAACTAACAAAAAATAAATATTGGGGAGAGTGGGGGGGGCTAGTAAATCCAAGCCTCTTCTCTCTACAAGATCTCTCAAAACCACACACCACCCATTTTTATTCAAGTAAAACATCTCTGTTTCTAAGCTACAAATGGCTAAAAATAATCAACACAGTTTTATCATGCACAACTGCCATGATATTAACATATCCTATTGAAATAAGCAAAATCATCTACTGCTTCATAATAATGGTGAAATCTTGAGTTTGTTTTGGAAAAATTGGTGTGTATTGATTCCACTCCTACAGTATTTGGAGTTGTTATTCTTAAGCACGTAATGTTAGCAAATTTAATTTTTGACACAAAGGGTGAGCATGCAAATGATTGCCATTTGTTTTCATGATCTTGAGACATTTATCTGTAAATGGATCACATACATTTTAACGTTTTCAGGTGTTTGCAATCTGGTTTTTGGGAAATAGGGTAGAATCATTCAAAGGTGAACAAAAGAATTTTAAAAAAAACTTAACTACACTACTACATACATTTTAAAATCTATGAATAAAAATATCTGAAAAACATAAGTGATCCCCTAAAAATGCATTTTAGGCTGAACTGGTACTCTTTAGTTGGCCTAAATCTACAAATTTCAAATGTCTTGCACCCATATACTTAACATTTTCCATTTTTGATAAATGTATTAATGATAATTATTAATTAGACTAGGTTTTATATCATTTTAATCCAAATCTAAATCTTAAATTTGGTTAAAAATTAAAATATTTGAAGAATAATGGTTTTTTTTAGAAATACATCTTGAAGATCATTCACCTTTTCTAGATTTGTTTTTAATCGTGTATTTCTAATGTAATATGGTGGTAGGATATTACATCTGGAGATAAAAGTGGATGGAATAGCATTAGTGATACTATATGGTTGTATATAATAAAAAGATATAATAACTGCAAACCTCTTAATTTTCCAGCTTATACAATATAAATAATGAACAACTTCTCATTCAGTAATTGTCAAACCTTTGGCATTTAAATCCCCATCTTTAAATTAGTTTCTGGATTTTACTTTTATCAATGAGGCTTTGAAATTCAAAGTTGAAAACAGTATTAGACAAACATCCAGCAGTTATCTTTTAACTTCATTTTGTAATCACGCTGAAAGTCTGACATTTAAATCAGGCTGTTTTGAACCCAAATCAACTTGCTTGATCAGTCATATAAATCTGACTCCAGTTCAGCATGTATACATAGATTTTAAAATCCACATTCCTTCTTAACTGTAAGTATTGAAGTGGAATCTGAGATT
>JAQFVV010009300.1:0-14605 GCA_028023455.1 Epiperipatus broadwayi | reverse complement strand
TATGAAAAAACAAAAACAAGTTAATCACATAACCTGCTATCACTTGTTATTTATGTCCAAAAGATGGCGCTATACCAAAACTGCCGAACAAGTGTAAGATTTGTTTTACATAAACGAAAAAAGAGTCAGAAATTAACTACCTCTTTCATTTGCTCACCCCCAGATCAGCTGATTTCAAGCTGGTTTGCTATCCTCAGTGGGGGATAGAGTATAGAAACTAGATCTAAAACACTGACTCTCAAGTGTTTATGCAAAACGTTTCTATCAGATTGCAAGCGTGAATTTTTCAGACCGGTAAAGCCTTCAAACCCAGCCTAGCAAGCTAGATATTTATATGGGTCTGATCTCAGTTCAGAATCACCATATAATCAAAGTCTCTGCAATATATATCATTGCAAGAAAACTCTAAAGGTACATTTATGAAAAAAACAAAAACAAGTTAATCACGTAACCTGCTATCACTTGTTATTTATGTCCAAAAGTTAGCGTATACCAAAACCGCCGAACAAGTGTAAGATTTGTTTTACATAAACGAAAAGAGTCAGAAATTAACTACCTCTTTCATTTGCTCATCCCCAGATCAGCTGATTTCAAGCTGGTTTGCTATCCTCAGTGGGGGATAGAGTATAGAAACTAGATCTAAAATACTGACTCTCAAGTGTTTATGCAAAACGTTTCTATCAGATTTCAGACGTGTGCTCTTCCGATCTCTTCAAACCCAGCCTAGCAAGCTAGATATTTATATGGGTCTGATCTCAGTTCAGAATCACCATATAATCAAAGTCTCTGCAATATATATCATTGCAAGAAAACTCTAAAGATACATTTATGAAAAAACAAAAACAAGTTAATCACGTAACCTGCTATCACTTGTTTAGAGTTTTCTTGCAATGATATATATTGCAGAGACTTTGATTATATGGTGATTCTGAACTGAGATCAGACCCATATAAATATCTAGCTTGCTAGGCTGGGTTTGAAGACTTTACCGGTCTGAAAAATTCACGCTTGCAATCTGATAGAAACGTTTTGCATAAACACTTGAGAGTCAGTGTTTTAGATCTAGTTTCTATACTCTATCCCCCACTGAGAATAGCAAACCAGCTTGAAATCAGCTGATCTGGGGGTGAGCAAATGAAAGAGGTAGTTAATTTCTGACTCTTTTTTCGTTTATGTAAAACAAATCTTACACTTGTTCGGCAGTTTTGGTATAGCGCCCATCTTTTGGACATAAATAACAAGTGATAGCAGGTTACGTGATTAACTTGTTTTTGTTTTTTCATAAATGTACCTTTAGAGTTTTCTTGCAATGATATATATTGCAGAGACTTTGATTATATGGTGATTCTGAACTGAGATCAGACCCATATAAATATCTAGCTTGCTAGGCTGGGTTTGAAGACTTTACCGGTCTGAAAAATTCATGCTTGCAATCTGATAGAAACGTTTTGCATAAACACTTGAGAGTCAGTGTTTTAGATCTAGTTTCTATACTCTATCCCCCACTGAGGATAGCAAACCAGCTTGAAATCAGCTGATCTGGGGGTGAGCAAATGAAAGAGGTAGTTAATTTCTGACTCTTTTTTTGTTTATGTAAAACAAATCTTACACTTGTTCGGCGGTTTTGGTATAGCGCCATCTTTTGGATATATATATATATAGTTGTGATTAGTTTAAAATCCTTAAAACGACTTTTAAAAGTATAACTTAATAGCCTAAAATAAAACAAATCAATAATTTGCTTAATTTAAATGTCTAAAAGAAAGCAGCAGTCCACAGATAATTTTATATATATTATTGAAGAAATTGTTTTTAATAATTCCCTAAAAAAATGACATTTTAACTCTTAGCCTGCATCTTATGAGACCTTTCATCAACAATTGACATCACTCTAATTCTGTTATTTTTAATGCTAGGATAGCCGTTTTACACTTATTAGTTAGGTTTTTAAAAGTTCTGTAAGATGTTGCCCTCTTCTGAATTATTTTACAAATAAAAAATCAATAAATGGCCTCTAAAGCTAAACAAAAAAGTAAGCTTGTCGGTGATTGGCTCTCAGCTGGCTCTCAGCCGACAAAGACAGTCTGACTGGCTGGAAAAAACAAAGAAACCACCTGATCAAAGAAAATAAAGAAAAATGCTGAGATTTTCATTTCGAATATGATTTAAAGTATTATAAAAGTATATTTTGAGAAATTACAAATTATTTTCATAAAATATGCTAAAAAAATAAAATTATTTTAGAAAAATATTGAAGATTTTAGTAAAAATATTTAACATTTTAGCAAAAAAAATATTTACTTTTCCATAATGTAAAACTGAAAAAAAAGCATTTATGTCAGTAACTCTTTGTTTGTATGTTCACTTTTAAATTTGCTGAAATTGAATATTTTATAATAAATAAATAGCAATTTATTTTTGAAAGAACTTTCGTTCACTTTCATAATCTGACAAATTATTAATATACTTTTATAAATGAATCTGAAGTGAATTTAATATTATAGGTGAATATATTTTGACAATTGGCTTTGTCTTCAGTTTGTGAGTTGGCCAATTAAAATTATTGATTTTTAACTCATGCAACCAATAATATAATTAGCGGTTTAAAGGTTAAAAATACTAGCAAATAATTTTTGCTTGGATTGAAAATAATAAAAAATAAACAAATAACATAAGACAGTTTTATAATCTAAAGTTAAAGTGTTAAAAATTAATTGATCAACAATCAAAAAGTAATCTGTCAAAAATTGACTATACTTTTAAAAAAAAAAAAAAAAACAGAGAAGGCTGTAATAATGCTTAATAACTTATTCAAATTATATTTTATATATTACACATGTATACATGTAAATTTTATATAACAATATTGAATTGATTAGTAATTAACTATGAAAAATATAACATTATTATTATAACAAATTAAAATAGATAATAAGCTTATATTTACAAATAATATATATAGAACTTGTAAAATAAGCTCTTACCAGGCTTTGAGAATATTTTGTGAGCTCTATATATAACATTTGTAAATACAAGCTTATTAAATTAGGTCATGTGACATGTGACATGTGACTTGATTTTTTTGTAATTTTATTTTTTGCTATTAAGACTTTTGTGATTTTATATTGCTAAATCTATTAATATATGATATATGTGAACTTAGTTCAGTCCCATATGGCTATTTAAGTTGTATAGCTGGATTAGAAGACATACGGATGTCTGAAAATTTCAGATTTTCTACTTAATAGTTATACATTAGATACAGGCTGGGCTTGTCTTGGTATTTTTTAATCTAATGCTTGAATATCCTAGCACCTCACTGATGATGTCAGTAGCAGAAACCGTTTTGGGGATGGAGATATTGTCAAAGCTTGTTAAGAGCTTATTTTGAAAGCTCTATATATAATAATGCAAGCATATATGTAAATCTAAATTTACTTAATACTATTATATGGTGAGATATGGAGAGAAAGAACTAAGCCAAATTAACAAATTAAAAATAACATGGCTATTTACACCCACACACAGATCATTAACATAATAGTCAAATTAAGACCTTCTTTGTTAAAGATTAGTCCATTTTTAAATAAAAGTAAACAACTGAATTGCTTTTAGTTATAACATTTCAAAATAATAACAGTTTGTCTAAACATGAATCTAGGGTTTTGTTGTAGCTTTTATTCTAGAGTTATCACCCCTCTCCTCATCAAAGGCAATGGAGTTCCATTAGCAACATTTCTAGCTTCTTTTGAAAGCTGTTTGCTCATTTAGTTCGAGTTGGCTTATATCATGGCCATATTCAAAATAACATCTACATTCACAGGCATGGATCTCAGCAATGATAGTCAAAGGTCATTACTACATGTCAAGCATCAGATGTTAAAGAAACCAGGTAGTAAAACCTGAATGAACTCTGTGATTTAGCAGTGCATGATAAGGTTACAATATCTATGAATATTGCTATAGATTTCTGGTTAATGTATGGGAAATTTTGTGCAGAAAACTGGCAACAGAATGCTTAATAAAGTACAACTGACTTAATGGCAAACTAAAAACTCAATAGAAAACTTGCAAAATGCTGTAGACTTCTTGCAGCAAGAATTGTCAGAATAATAATACGATAAGAAATTTGCAACTTTTATACTCTTGCCATCTATTGTGACTACTCATATTATTAATTAGATTTTCAAATTCTTTTAATTAATCTTCATTTCTTATTTATAATTACAACTTGACCAAATTTATTATCTAATCAATGGGAAATATTAATTTCTATTAAAACCAAATTCTGTCTTATCAGATAATTCACAAAAGTTAAACATCTTTAATTAAATCACTAATTACATAGTTTTGATTATTGTTTATACAACAAAATTCTAAGTAACTTTATAATTACTTTTACATAGTTAAATTTATAATTTATTTTCTTTGTTTTTTTTATAATCCACTGGAATTTTCTTTTAATTAAAAGAGAGCAGGTAAGTATTCTTTTAAATATTAAATTATAAAAAAATTCCTACATCATAATACATTTTACCCCATCTTTTGATTTTATTTAAAGAAAATATATCTATTTTTACCTATTAAATTAATTGTCTTCTTTTCTTATTCTTATTTAAAATATAACTTTTTTTTAAATTTTATTTTGAAGTCATTCTATGTAATATATATATATATATATATATATATATATATATATATATATATATATATATATGTATGTGTCACGTTATCTCTCTCTAATGTTTAGAAGTAAAACTGTGTCAATTCCTTCCCTTACATATTGA
The DNA here is from genome assembly GCA_028023455.1 of Epiperipatus broadwayi. Lineage (NCBI taxonomy): Eukaryota > Metazoa > Onychophora > Udeonychophora > Euonychophora > Peripatidae > Epiperipatus > Epiperipatus broadwayi. Next base: position 9,818 of record JAQFVV010009300.1, on the reverse strand, counting down.
CCAATTCTAATTTTTTACTTTTGTTTTTTTAACTAGAAAAATTAATATTTTTCTTAAAGATATGTATCATGATGAGTGATATTTATGAGCAGCTATACAGAGAGGTATCCTACATAAGAACTTTATATAACATACAAAGATCAATTCTGTGATGATTAAACCATGTGCAATTTCTTATGGAAGTCATGACTAAAGCATGGGCCAAATTTTGTGCAATGTTGTTGAAAAACATGGACTTAAAATCTGTGAATGGAAGGACTATTTCTACGTACACTCAGCTTACCATATTTATTCTTCTTAACATGCTAGGAATTTTGCTTCCAGCTACACTGTTAATGATGCCAGGACTTTTCAGTACTGGTGAATCATCATCATAAATGGACTTCATAAACAGACCCATCTGCAGACCAATGTCTCATGAAGAAATAGCTTAACCAAACACAAAATACAATCAAAAATTCTTATATATACTTATATACACACATTCCTCAATCTATAATTTTATTTCTCATCATCACTCAACATGTACTGAAATACATGAAATACTTGAGATTTTTTTCCAATATTGATTAATATTTTTTTTTCTTTTTCATTTTGAATATGCTATATTTTAATATTTGATCTATTTATTTTGTCATGCTCTGGTATGATCAAATTACAGACTTATAAGCTGAGTTACTCAAAATCTCATCATGGATGTCATTAATTTGGTTAAACTCATTTTAATATTATGTAAATTTAAGCTAATTTGGATGCCATATAAAAAAATTTACTCCTTTATGGTAGAAAATATTTTTTATTTCAAATCATTTTCATATTATGTAATCTGAGTTTGTTCTTCTAAATCAAGCCTGAGGATCCATCTGATTTAGTTTTTATCAGGCAGTTCTCTTAGTTTGTCATTCTCTAGAATAGCTAGCTACTCATAAAGAGGACTGTGAAACCCTTCGTTTTTTGTATTGTTTTCGCTGAGTGAGATCAATGTGACTTCCAGTTTAAAACTGGAAGATTTTTTTTTTTACGACTATGAAAAAATTGTCTTTTTTTGGATCCACTCCAGGGATTTTACCTAGAGCCAAATTTCTCTGCATTTACCATTGGTTCTTAAATCCCTCATTTTTGGAATCCTAACTAGATCTGCTGCAATCAAAAGCAATCAGTAATTTGGTGGTCTGTTCAACAGACTTTCTCTCTGTTTCAATGAGCATTTGTTCAACATTATGAAAAATATTATGCTGTATTATCATAATAATTTGTTGTTCAAATAATAAGCTGGTAGTTTAAGAACAAGATTTGATTACTTGTCTTCAGAAGAATAGAGTGAAAGGCTTACCTGGTAACCTTTTTTCTTGCAATACTTGGCACCTAATATTTTCTTGACACTCTTCACTCCATTAGCTAGCTAGTAGAGCTTGTTTACATTTGTCAAAAGGGTTTTTTTTTAAAAAGGGAGTCCCACCATGTCTGAGAAGGCCTTGCAAATGGCTGCAGATGATAGCTATCATGGCCTCCTCATTTACAAAGCTTTGTATGTCCATGAAAAAAATACAGGCCACACTATTAATTTTGATGAAGCTAAGGTTGTCTTTTTTGAGAGAAATAAAATCAAAAGAAGAATTAAAGAATCTTTATTATTGAAAATTTATTATTTTGAAGCAATTAACTTATTTAAGAGTTCTTTTAATATTAAGGGTGGATGGGAAGTGAATGGATTTGTGGGTAATGTTTAATATTATATATATTGTGTAGTTTTTGTAGTTCTTTACACTTGAGAAGTCTGCTTGTAGCAGTGAAACCTTTGGTTGTGTTTTAATATTATTATTTTTTTGCTGGTCTGGTTGAGTTTTGGATTTGGGTAATTTTAATTATATATTGACTAGTTTAGCTTTGTGCTTGTAATGTTTACATATATATATATATATATATATATATATATATATATATATATATATATATATATATATATATATATATATATATATATATATATATATATATGTTAGGCAATAAAGTTATTTCAATTTTAGCTATTTTGTTCCCTCTAGCACCTGTCACCATTTTTAACTTTTACTCTATTATAATCATATTTGCCTGGTAGCTGTCACTTTATAATGATAATTATAATTATTTATTTTCTTGAATCTTTAAATGCAATTCAAAAGAAATGAAATTGTCTGAGGACTTACATTGCAGTGATATTTAATGAAAATTCAGGCTCTTACATTTGGACATTTGTAACAAAAATTTCAGATGAACATATTGAAACAGTGAGATTCGTATTCGAATCTCAAGTTTCACCTTTTTCTGTCGTCTCTCACTGACCGGTCTATCCCACCCAAATTTAAACTTTTTGGTATCGAATTGTGTGTGTAACAATATTAAAAATGTATAAATATATGTAGAATTCAGCATAAACACGCACACATTTCGATCTCAAATTAAACGCAATAAATACGGATAAAATAATATAATTTAGATTTCTTGTAGTTAAATAAATTTTGTGTAATATTAATCAGTTATTCTGAATTTTATAAAGTTCGTATTTGTTGCTAATTTAAATTTCGTTAAATAATAATTCTAACAAAATCTGATGTATTAATTAATTAAAGTTAAAATAATTTTATTCCCTTTTGTCTTTGAAAATTTAAAAGCATCGGTCAGTGATAGATAATAAATTAATCATAGCAAAATTCCAAAAGAATGTAATTAACGAATGTAAAGAAAAACAAACAATAGCACAGCAAATTTCTTTCTAATTAAAACCAGCAGAGCATTGATTATTCTGAGGGCAAGATAAATAAAACCTAAAAATATCTCAACAGAAAATTTAAAAGATCAAGATAAGAAAAAGGAGGCCATCTTAGACTTGCTAGAGACTTGGACTTGAATTTTAGCTTTGCTCTCGAGTGGAGCGTCTAAAATATCTTAAATAAATTAATACTGCAAGGTATGACCGAGTAAGCGCCAAAATTATTCTCCACCGGGAGATGGCCCACCATATGCCGAGCTTCACCTTGCCCATCGTAAAAACACCAAAATGATCTGCTGCCTGAAATAAACAAGAAAGCCGCTGCTGTTAAAAATCAATAAAACAACATGCCCAGGACAAGAAAGAAAACCTCTAATTACGAACAATCTGCTATTAAACCAATGGACGAAAACATCTTATAAAACAGGTACCTGTGTGTGTATTCCAAATTATAGAGTACTCTAGTAATAATAAGCTATAGCTCATCTCCTATTATTTGTATAACTTCTAAATGTTAAAATTATAATTTTGAGAAACTAAAATTTGAGAATTCATGTAATCTGTAAATTTCTCGCATAATCTCGCTTACCCTCCCTCTATCACTTCTTAGGTGTGTATTTCTTAAATCTACATTTCATTTATAATTATCATTGAAATATTACCTTCTCATAATTATCTTAGTTTTAAAGCTAAATCTATAATCGCTTGAACAGTGAATGCATGTCGAATTATCATTAATATTTGCTTTTATAAATAACTTAAATTTCATATAAATCGACACGCATTCAAAGGATCAGTTATTGTAATGCAGGGTCTACTCCTCCGTAATAGCTGGCATACTCGCTGTAATAATTCCCTTTTTAGATATTTTTTTATTATTAAATGTTAATGAATAATTATGTAAATTTCATTTCTTTGAGAGTCACCAATTTTCTTTCAGTCAACGGTGATAATGTTGGGCCGAGTTTGAAATCTAGTTAAATATTACCACAATCTTTTAGATATTATACATGTGTTATGTTTTGAAGCCCCGATGGCTCATTCCACGCCGTGAATACTCCGGATTCTCTAGGGTTGAATTAACCCCAGTCGTCCTACACAAGCGGACATGATAATGTTCCCGTAGGGCTTGACGACCGTCATGCAGCCAGCTGGCAAATTGCGACACGGACTGCTTGTCCCTGGTTATGCTCATGTGACACCTTACCTCTTCGGGTCGCGGCAGAGACCAACCCGAAACCCTTATAACTTATTCACGGCATTGCATTTTCAGCACTGCCATTTTACATCGCCCTTCTAAAGCGTACCACATGTTCTTTTATTTAGTTTATTATTCTCTCTATCACTCCGCCTCGGCATTATCTTCGTCATATACTCTCAAATAAATGTTTGCCCTTTGTCATAAAATAAATATTTTCTTAAATAAATGTATGTCCACCGTTACTGATGACTCTTGCAGTGCAAAGTATAAATTCCTTACAGCACGCATTAGAAATACTCACTCGAGAACCCTAGGTAGCTAGATTACGCCTTCATATAAATAAATGCTCCATATAAACAAATGTATTTTTATATATATAATATTATCAATTAGCTGTTGAGACTTTGAATTTAAAATATGATTAATCACATTAATAATGTTTTCTTTTATTAAATACGTAAATAAATAATTCTAAATATACGTCTGTAGTTAAGTTTTCATTTATTCAATGCCCATTATAGACATTTCCTCGATTATATGTATTAATTAATATTCGTTTGATTGTTGGCCAACTCGGAAACAAACCCATGAATCTCGTGCATCTCCCTGACCACCGTGCCTAAAGAAGTGTTTACTTATGTCGCATCAGAGGCGTTATTCCGTAGATTGTATTGTGGAACCGATAAACTATGTTCGAACTCAGTATTACCGGTGGCTTCGCTACTCGATGGTGCTGCTGTTCTGTGTTGTGGTCGAATTCTGCAATATGTTAACGAGATACACGTGTTTTGACTGTTACAATATTGGAGTGACATTTACAATGGAAATTTCAGGCACCCATGTTGGAGTAATATTTACAATGGACATTTTGGTCACATTATAATGGACATTTCAGAGTCACACATTGGGCACCAGTTATAACAAAAAAAAACTAATTATCATAACATGCCTTACATTTAAAATTAAATTATCATTTCTAAATTAACAATTATTTTATGAATTTGGTGAGTTTAGTTATTTCATGCAGAGGACTTAATATGATTAATATTTTTACATATCAGCCATACCAATAATCAGACTAGGATGGTATAAAATATACAAACCACAACCATCTTTCAAGATCATAGCATTTATTCCATGACTGCAAAAAGCAAATATTTCCTCTTTGGATACTGATGTTTCTTGGGAGCTACTAGTCAAAATGATTATAATATCAACAAAAAAAGCTTTTAAAATGTATCCAGTACTTAATTTAACTGACTAGCACAAAAAGCAGGAAACTGGCTTAAATCAGATGATCAGAGAAAGTATATACATAAGAGGCACATGGTGATCATTTCTTTTGCTTGTGCAAGCTATTAATGACTCTTAAAATTTTCTATACAGTAGTGCCAATCAGTGCAAGCCAGAGTAATCAATGGATGTAAGAAGGTTTATGTATAAAATCCCTATCCAATATTCTCTGACTAGTTTCTAGCTTGTGGCTTTCATCAGTAAGGAACCTTGGATCTGAGAGCATTGCACATTTTACGATCTGTTTTTTCTCCAGCAGCCACATTTTATCTCTATTTACCTACAAAAGTATGAATCTAAAACTGAAAACATAATATTTTTAATCCAAAGTTAATTAGCTTATATAATCATGTAGGTCTGAACCAGTTTAGTACCCATACAGTTTGGTGTCTTTGGTTCTTTAATAACCATAGCCACATCCTATTATGCAGGATTTGTATTAAACCAATAAACATAACACGATCACCAATTCTTATGCTTGATCAAGCTGTTAAAAACAGACAAAACTCTCCATACAGTAATGCCATTCAAAACAAGCCACAAGTTAAAAACTAGAATGAGGATATTAAATGAGTAGATACTAGATAGGGGTGTTATGCACAAACCTTCTTGCATCCCATTGATTACTCTGGCTTGCACTGAGTGGCATTAATATATGAATAGTTTTGCCTGTATTTAACAGCTTGAGTAAGCATAGGAAATGGTAATGATATTATGTTTACTGGTTTATTACCAATCCTGCCTAATAGGATAGTGGTAGCTAAGATTATTAAAGAACCAAAGACACCAAAATGTATGGGGACTGAACTGAGACCTGTATAACTAGAAAAGCTAATGAGTTTGGTTTGAAAATATTATGTTTTCAGTTTTAGACTCAGTTTTGTAGTTGAGATAAGAAGTGTCTGCTGGATGATTGTATCAGATCCTAAGATCTAGGTGCAGTGCTCTCATAGCCAAGGTTCCTCATTGATGAAAGCAACAAGCTAGAAACTAGTCTGAGGGTAGTAGATGAATAGGTACTAGATAAAAATTTTATGCACAAACTTTCTTGCATCCACTGATTACTCTGGCTTGCACAGAGTGGCACTACTGCATGGAGAGTTGAGCCTATTTTCATAATGCATGTATATAATTAAAACTAAATTCACTTAATACTATTATATTGTAATTAAAATGGCATATATTGAGGTATGGAGAGAACTAAGCCAAATTAAATTTAAAAATAACATGTTTATTTACACACATACACAAAACAAAAGTAAAACATTAACATAATAGTGAAATAAAGGTGAAGTAAATTAATTAAGAGCTTCTTTGTTAAGGGTTGGTCCATTTCAAAATAAGCTTTTAGTTATAAAGTTCCAAAAAAATAACAGTTTGTCTAGACATGGAATTTTCTATTTTCTATTTACCTAATTTTGGTTGTAGCTTCATTTCTGGAATAAACACCCCTCTCCTCATTGAAGATAATGGAATTCATTAGCAACATTTCTAGCTTCTTTTGGAAGCTGTTTGAGTTCTCTAGTTTGGGTTGGCACATGTCATGGTTGTGTTTAGAATAATATCTATATTTACAGGCATGAATCTCAGCAATGGTAGACAAATGTGTTTACTACATGTCATGCATCAGATATGGGTGGTGAAAGCTGAATACCCCTTTGTTATTTAGCAGTGCATGATACAGTTAAGATGTCTATGAATATTGCTATACATTTCTGATTGATGCACAGAAATTTTATATAGCAAACCAGCAGCAGAATGTTTAATATAATACTACTGAATTAACAACAAACTAAATGATGGACTCAATAAAAAATTCATCAAAACGCTGTAGACTTTTTACAGCAAGACTTGTCAGAAGAATAAAACAATAGAAAATTATATCTTTTATACTTCTGCCATCCATTGTGACCAACCATATTATTTTTTAATTAATTAATCTTCTCTTCATATTTTTTTTGTTTACAACTTGATCAAACTTATTATCTAATCAATTGGAAATATTAATTTCTAATAAAACCAAATTCTTTTAGATCAGATAATTAACAAAAATTAGATCTTTAATTATATCACTAATTACCTACTTTTGATTATTGGTTAAACAAAAAAATTATTTTACTAAGTAACTTTATAGTTCCTTTTATGTAGTAAATTTATAATTTATTTTCTTTGTTTTTTTTTATGATTCATTGGAATTTTCCTTAGTTAAAAGAGAGCAGATAAGTGCTTATTTAAATATTAAATTTTAAAAAAAATCCTACATCTTTATAGGCTTTACCTGACCTTTTGATTTTATTTAAAGAAAATATACTTTTATTTTTATCTATTAAATTAACTGTCTCCTTTTTTTTATTATTATTGTAACGGGATAGCGTTACATAGGGTTTAAATCTAGGAAAATATATGTATTATAACGAGACAAGTCGATGTAAACAGACACACACACACTCAAGCTATACAAAAGACTCGTAGCATTATATTTGTAACCTTTAATAGTTTTCTTCCCATTTATAAACTACATTTATAAAATACAGATAATAATTGTCTAATTAAATAGTTTAGGCTTTCACAAAAAAATTAATAATATAACATTCTTTAAAAAAATATAATAAAGGAAAATATAATATGCTCTAATAAATATTCAAAGATAATTTCCATTTGTATATGCCACGGGATATTTAAAATGTTTATTTTTAAATTATAATTTTAGCAAAGGTAAAACTCATAGAAAAGATTGAGAAAAGATTAAATGCTCGACTTCTAAAATTAATGTAGATTGTATTGTTCTTGTAAAAAAAACACGCACACGCATGTACTCAAAGTGTGAATGAATAGGGTTTGTTAACTGAGATTGCAACATGAGATTGCCAAGACCAAAATTTGCCTTAAGCACAAAGGATTGAGTGAACATTACGTCAAACACGGACCTGAACGACAACTCTTAAAAATATGGAACTCTGGGGGGAGATTGGATCCTAAGATAAGGATCACCTCTTATAAATATCAAACGAAATCTATTCAAAGAGGATTAGGACTATTTTTATGATTATTATTAGGACTTTTATTATTATTATTATTGTTGTTGTTGGTTACCGTTATCATTGTTGATATCGTTGCTGAAAGAGTTCTTCACTTAATGTGTTTAGTTAATATAGCGTGACATAGAATAATATTCTTTCAACTCGCAGTATCCAAATCCAAGATGATCATTATGAAATTAATACTGAGAGCGTCGATTGTCATGAGGGGCTAGAAAACCCTTCAGTGATTGATCGACGCTCCGCCACCGAATATCTCCGAAGCTATGGAAATTCAATAACATCTCCACGTGAAATTAATGCTCCAACCTAATAATTATGTTCCGAGAAATACCAACATCGTCCAGACCATGCTATGCTCACTTTAAATAAACGAATCACTTCATCATGAAAGCCATCTCCCACGTTCAAATCCTCGTTTCACTCGAAGCAGCGGAAGTCAAAATCAAAACCCTAGGTAAATAGTTTATTTTATATTATGTTTCATTCACTCAATTCGTAAACTTTTAAAGGCAATCTCATAGTTAACTAACATACACTTGCGTAAATAAATCATAAAATTTGCTGTAACATTTAATCTATTATTGTAATCTATCTTAATCGTAGGACTTTTCAAAACATGAACTTTGAACTTAAGTGATATCTAATAAACCATAACCCGTACTCTCAAAATGTAAAAAGGAAACTTGTATTTATCATTCATACTTTATTATGTTTAATATGTTTCTCTGCGAGCGTGAATGTGTGTGTGCGTGTGCGAATAAAATTCAAATTAATATTTTATATTCAATAAATTCGTTCAGTATATAAACAAGTCGAGCATTTCTCAGGTCTTTTCATACAATTAAAGTCTTATCTCATTTACTCTCGATCGTTCATAAATTTATCGTTAACCGATACTTATTTAGATTTAGATTTATTTTCAATGTTTCTTTTAAATGTAATATGCCAACATCGTGCCGTAAGTCACGATGTTTATTTATTTATTTCCCTTAGTTAAGATAGACTTAAGAATTGGGCGGGTCTATAATGAATATATAAGCAAATGTCAAACAATTATATTGAGTATAGCATATAGGGGGGATGATCTTATAAGCCTAATTGTTCGGGGCATAAACGAACCGTCGTATTGGTCGTAAACAACCAATAATCAAGTCTAGTGTTAGGATCAATCAGTTAGCAAACTAAACTTCTTTCCCATTAGTGAACTGTGCGTCTTTTCCGTAAGGAGTTGTCTTTGAAAACAATCATATAATGGCCTTGAGTAACCTTATTGGTCCATGCTGGGAGTGTGAGCTGGTGGGCGGGATTAGACTTCGAAATCGTTTTTGATGTGACGTAAGGTGATGCGAGAAATTAAATTCCACTTAAATAATCGTATCTGGCGCCCCCTTGTGTGGATAGTGAATAACTATCGATATAAGTAAATAAATAAAGCTTTACGCTATGTCATGTTTATTTCGAAGCCCGTAATCTCTGTTAGGAAGGGAGCGGACCCTTACATTATTTATAAAAAAATATTTATTTATTTTTTAAT
>JAQFVV010009299.1:0-14630 GCA_028023455.1 Epiperipatus broadwayi | reverse complement strand
TATATATATATATATATATATATATATATATATATATATGATAAACAAAAATGCAAGTTAAAAAACTTGCTAACGCTTGTATTTATGTCCACAGATGGCGTCCTACCAAAAACACCTATCAAGCGTATATTTCGTTTACATAAACGTCAGAGTAGTTAGTATTCACTATCTCTAACTATAATTCCACTTTCAGATCATGATTTCAAGCTATTTGCTATCGTCAGTGAAAGACAGGAATAAAGAAACTAGATCTAAATACAAACTCTGAGCGTTTATGAAACAATTTCTATTCAGCTTGCAAGCGTGAATTTTTTAGACACGTAATGTCTTCAAACCAGCATAGCAAACCAGATAGCTATATGGGTCTGATCTCATCGTGTGCATCTTCCGATAGTAGAAGCCTCTGCAATCTATATCATTGCAAGAAAGACCTCAAAGGTACATTTATGATAAACAAAAATGCAAGTTAAAAAAACTTGCTAACGCTTGGATTTATGTCCACAGATGGCATCCTACCAAAAACACCTATCAAGCGTATATTTCGTTCATAAACGTCAAAGTAATTAGTATTCACTATCTCTAACTATAATCTCCACTTTCAGATCATGATTTCAAGCTATTTGCTATCATCAGTGAAAGACAGGAATAAAAAAACTAGATCTAAATACAAACTCTGAGCGTTTATGAAACAATTTCTATTCAGCTTACAAAGCGTAGGATTTTTAGACACGTAATGTCTTCAAACTCCACACAGCAAACCAGATAGCTATATGGGTCTGATCTCAGTTCAGCATCACCATATAGTAGAAGCCTCTGCAATCTATATCATTGCAAGAAAGACCTCAAAGGTACATTTATGATAAACAAAAATGCAAGTTAAAAAACTTGCTAACGCTTGTATTTATGTCCACAGATGGCGTCCTACCAAAAACACCTATCAAGCGTATATTTCGTTTACATAAACGTCAGAGTAGTTAGTATTCACTATCTCTAACTATAATTCCACTTTCAGATCATGATTTCACTGACGATAGCAAATAGCTTGAAATCATGATCTGAAAGTGGAATTATAGTTAGAGATAGTGAATACTAACTACTCTGACGTTTATGTAAACGAAATATACGCTTGATAGGTGTTTTTGGTAGGACACCATCTGTGGACATAAATACAAGCGTTAGCAAGTTTTTTTAACTTGCATTTTTGTTTATCATAAATGTACCTTTGAGGTCTTTCTTGCAATGATATAGATTGCAGAGGCTTCTACCATATGGTGATGCTGAACTGAGATCAGACCCATATAGCTATCTGGTTTGCTATGCTGAGTTTGAAGACATTACGTGTCTAAAAAATTCACGCTTGCAAGCTGAATAGAAATTGTTTCATAAACGCTCAGAGTTTGTATTTAGATCTAGTTTCTTTATTCCTGTCTTTCACTGACGATAGCAAATAGCTTGAAATCATGATCTGAAAGTGGAATTATAGTTAGAGATAGTGAATACTAACTACTCTGACGTTTATGTAAACGAAATATACGCTTGATAGGTGTTTTTGGTAGGACGCCATCTGTGGACATAAATACAAGCGTTAGCAAGTTTTTTAACTTGCATTTTTGTTTATCATAAATGTACCTTTGAGGTCTTTCTTGCAATGATATAGATTGCAGAGGCTTCTACTATATGGTGATGCTGAACTGAGATCAGACCCATATAGCTATCTGGTTTGCTATGCTGAGTTTGAAGACATTACGTGTCTAAAAAATTCACGCTTGCAAGCTGAATAGAAATTGTTTCATAAACGCTCAGAGTTTGTATTTAGATCTAGTTTCTTTATTCCTGTCTTTCACTGACGATAGCAAATAGCTTGAAATCATGATCTGAAAGTGGAATTATAGTTAGAGATAGTGAATACTAACTACTCTGACGTTTATGTAAACGAAATATACGCTTGATAGGTGTTTTTGGTAGGACGCCATCTGTGGACATAAATACAAGCATTAGCAAGTTTTTTAACTTGCATTTTTGTTTATCATAAATGTACCTTTGATGTCTTTTTTGCAATGATATAGATTGCAGAGGCTTCTACTATATGGTGATGCTGAACTGAGATCAGACCCATATAGCTATCTGGTTTGCTATGCTGAGTTTGAAGACATTACGTGTCTAAAAAATTCACGCTTGCAAGCTGAATAGAAATTGTTTCATAAACGCTCAGAGTTTGTATTTAGATCTAGTTTCTTTATTCCTGTCTTTCACTGACGATAGCAAATAGCTTGAAATCATGATCTGAAAGTGGAATTATAGTTAGAGATAGTGAATACTAACTACTCTGACGTTTATGTAAACGAAATATACGCTTGATAGGTGTTTTTGGTAGGACGCCATCTGTGGACATAAATACAAGCGTTAGCAAGTTTTTTAACTTGCATTTTTGTTTATCATAAATGTACCTTTGAGGTCTTTCTTGCAATGATATAGATTGCAGAGGCTTCTACTATATGGTGATGCTGAACTGAGATCAGACCCATATAGCTATCTGGTTTGCTATGCTGAGTTTGAAGACATTACGTGTCTAAAAAATTCACGCTTGCAAGCTGAATAGAAATTGTTTCATAAACGCTCAGAGTTTGTATTTAGATCTAGTTTCTTTATTCCTGTCTTTCACTGACGATAGCAAATAGCTTGAAATCATGATCTGAAAGTGGAATTATAGTTAGAGATAGTGAATACTAACTACTCTGACGTTTATGTAAACGAAATATACGCTTGATAGGTGTTTTTGGTAGGACGCCATCTGTGGATATATATATATATATATATAAACAGTGAGGATTGCCAATTCCTCTACAAGCTTTATGATAAATGCTTAGCCAGAGCCAGCACTTAAAATATCTCTGTCAGGAACCCCTCTCCAAACCCCTGACCATGGTTTCGTGCTTTGGCACTCCTCAGAGAGGTGTCAGGGTAGGTTCAGACACTAGATCTAAAAATACCAACCCAAAGCTAAGCACTTAGCTAAAAGTTATCTATTGAGTGGAAAATCTGAAATTTTCAGACATTTACATGTCTTCAAACCCAGCTATCCAACTCAAATAGCTATATGGGGCTGATAGATCTTCAGCCATACCATATATTAGTAGTCATAGCAATATAAAATTGCATAAGACTTTTGGCAGAGACTATAAATAGTCAAAATAAGAGTCATAGATCAATTCATAGATCACATGACCCTATCTCTTAAGCTTGTAAGTTATAAACAGTGAGGATTGCCAATTTCTCTACAAGCTTTATGATAAATGCTTAGCCAGAGCCAGCACTTAATATATATATATATATATATATATATATATATATATATATATATATATATATATATATATATATATATATAGAGAACATGTTTTATTAATATTTTGCTCAAGTATATTGACCACGAAGTCATAACATTGAAATATTCATTTTTAAATTTTTCCTCACTTATTGTAGTATTTTAGATTTAAATTTATACCAGTATTTAGACACAATTTAAACCATCACAATAAATATTATATTTATGCTAAATATGAGAGCAAAATTGAAGAGATACATAATTAATGGTAAAAGATTATTTTCATCCAACTTTTATTTCAAGCAAAATCACTTGTACCAAGATTTAAATTAAGTAGTTTTTGTAAGAGTTTGCACTAGTAATTTTTTTAAATTATATTAATTTACAGTAAAATCTGCTTCAATGAAAAAATTGTACAACTAAGACATTTCTATAACCTTTTATAAGGCTTTAATTACCAATTCAATTAAGTTTACCTGTTTATTCGCATCTTCAACAAATATTTTTTAACCATTCTGCTGCATCTGTATAATAATTTTAGCCAACGTCTTAAAAATTATATTTAAGATACTGATTAATATTGTCACAAAAATGCTATAAAATTATCTGCAAACAAAAATGGCTATGACATATACCATTGATTGACATAAGATTCACATGAGCAAGACCTAATAAAAAATTTCTGAAAAACAGAGATTGAAATCTAATTTTAAAAAATAATTTGCAAATGGAAAAGCAATGATAAATAATTTTTAGTAGTATAAAATTATGTATAGTCTGAAAAAAATATTAATTTTATTTGTGAAGCTGAAAATAAAGTTAGAACACATCATCAAAAAAATTTCCTAGTAAAAAAGTAGAAATAATATGATTTTTATTAGAATGATTTTGTTTATGCTTTTTAAAAATTTCATTTAAAAACTATTAACATTGTCGTACTTTGGTTCAACTCAGCATGTTTCTTGTTGTCAGCAGTTTTTTTTCCCATGTGTCATAGCATCAGCCAGGATGTGAACCCGCTAACCCAGAATAGTTTTATTTAGTAAATTGTCATAATGATAAAAATTTGGAAATGTGATACAGTGGACTTTTTCCAATGGTATGGGATTATGTCCTCCTGAAAAGTGTGCATTAATGATTACGATATGATTACATGTCACTGGCATGCATAAAGTGTAAATATTGTATTTTTCTTTTTTCTGCTAATAAGTTAATCAAAAAAAGTAAAATATAAATATTGTAAATAATTTTTCCATGATGATTTCTTTTTTAAAAATAACAGTATTAAAAAATAAAATGTAAATATTAAATACATTTCCTAGTAGACATTTTTGTAAGCATTTTTGGGAGTCCCTGAAATTGTAGATTTATAAAAAATATGAGCGGCCATCTTGGTTTATAAAAATTATGAGCGGCCATCTTGGTTTATTGGAAAACTCATGAGAAGCAAACAAACTATTGAAAATATACACTTTTAGTTGTTGAATCTATACAAAGTAATGAATGCCTTCAAAATCTCTCTGAATTGCTCTCAGGACTGAGAAAAAGAAACTATGTTTTACATAGATTTTTATAAATTTTACTTTTAGTTTTTGGACCAAATTAATGCATAACTGGAAAATAGTAAAGATAATTGCATCTAGAGAGCAATTGAAGTCTCACTCAAGTGATTATGACTTTGTGTCACATTAGTAAAAGAATGTATCTTAAATTGTTCTTGTAAATAATTTAAGATGCTGAGCATCCAACTAATGGCTTTATTTTTATTCAGATATACATTTTTAGTGATAAAATCTAAGTGTTTTAACAATAAAATTGTAATTTTTTTTTAAATATATGTTTTAAATATTTTATTTTTAAATTTATTTTGTAGTATTTTTAAAGGCATATAAAAAATAAAATATAATGATGAGAATAAACCATAGAAGTACTTTCAATTTAGCTTTTCACCTTCTTCAACTGAAAACCATTTAAATTTAACTTAAGTGTAAATAAAGGTTATATTATTGTTTATTGATTAAAGATATTCTATTTTTATTTATTACAATTGCCACCTTTTGTTTTTTCTTTTATTATGATTTCTCTCCTCATGAAGAATCTTAATATTTTCTAGATCAAAATTGAAAGTAAACTTGCATGTTTTTTTAATAATAAAAAAAACTGATGCCATTCTTAAATCATTACTTTATATATATATATATATATATATATATATATATATATATATATATATATATATATGTGTGTGTGTGTGTGTGTGTGTGTGTGTGTGTGTTTGTATAATAGTTGATGCTCTTTTAACCTTTTCTTAAGACTACATCTTGATTCACCTATGTATGAAACCTTGCACTTACATTAAATTTGATATAAAATATTGATTTTTAGTTTCATAGGTATGATTGGTAAATATTATACCTATGAAACAAAAAAATATATATCAAATTTTATGTAAATGCAAAGTATGAGTGAGTCAAGGTGTAGTCTTGAGAAAATGTTAAAAGAGTATCAATTGTTGTATAAACATATAAAAATAAAAAAAAGTAATAATTTAAAAACTTTAATCATAAAAAATGTGCAAGTTTACTTTCAATTTTGATCTGGAAAACATTAAGATTCTTCATGAGGAGAGAAACCATAATAAAAGAAAAATTAAGGAGGCAATTTAGATAAATAGAAATAGAATATCTTTAATTGATAGATGTGAAAACATTAAAGTTCATGAATATTGTGACAAAACATGATGATGTTTATTTACACTTAATTTAAATTTAAATGTTTTTCAGTTGAAGAAGTTGAAGAAATTAACTGAATTTCTACGAATTTTTTATAGTTATTTATAAAATATATTATCACTATTATACTTTATTAGTGTTATTATAATAATTATTTTATAATGGACACTTTATTTTATTTACATATATATTGTAATAAAATATTTTTATTTTTCTACAAATTCTTGTAATTATCTTATATGTTGGGAAAAATATCTTTTTATATCAAAACACATATTGGAAGAATTAAATAACCAATTTTATTTTTTAAAACAAAGTTAGAACATAAATCAAAAAAAAAATAAAAACAATTTCCAACCTGGAAAAGCATGAGTTGAGTGTTTTTATTAATATTAGTTAGCTTATTTTTAAAAGATCAAATTTAATTTTAACTGTGAGACAATAAATAGAATTAGAACAAAGCAAGATAGCAGAAGTTTGAAATTAAAGAGTTTTGCTAAAAAAAAATTGTAATGGTTTGGATAAATTGTATTTACAATAATTAATATTCAATATATAGGGTATATGAGTGCAGACTTTCACATGACCCACCACTCACCACTCTATTGCAAATCATTGTTACACTTGAACACATATATGTTGAAAAGACAAATAATCACCAATATTCATATTTCATGCTAAATCAGCAATCATCAGTTGGTCCAGATTATCATCTCTACTTAGATATATATACTTAGATATATATTAAGATAGCCAATCTTCATACTTTAATGGACAGGCTTCAATCCACTCCAACTCTTTAACCATCCATCCAATTAAAAATCTGCTGATGGAATGCTCAAAGGCCACTCTGAAGCTGAGATTTTTGTCACATCCATGTTGAACCAATAATTAATATATATATATATATATATATATATATATATATATATATATATATTGTGACAGATATACTGTCTTTCATATATTTATGCAAAAGATCCCCCCCCCATTCAAAATGTCTAGCGTGATTCAGTCTAATTGGAAACGCAATAAAGTTGTGATTCTTTAAAAATGAAAAATAAAATCATAATTTTGATTTTTAGTATTGATGGATTTAAATAGAATGTTATATCGTCTTATTTTATTTTTTTTTTATCTGTCTCAATAAAAAAAAAAAAAAAGAAATTAATTATCCAATCATTAAAAAGAAAAAAAGAAAAAGGATACTTGAGTTAAACTGAGGCAGTATTCAAATTAGACACGTCGTTGAAGAAAGAAGAAATTTTTTTTTCTCTCTATCGTCTTACACAGAGGGCTTTAACAAAACGTGAAAATAAAAATAAAAAGTTTTACTAGAGAAATTATAATGAAACTGGAATAAATTAAGAGCTTCACTCTCTCCATGCTGTGCCATGACTTTCCATTAATAAAATAACCTGCCTTCGTTTGAATAAAATGGACCGTAAAACTGGAAGGTAATTTTTATAAAATACTAAAACATAATAATCAAATATTACAAAGTGAATTTTTCGAACTAATTGCGTAGAATTTGTTCAATAAATATTAAGACATCTTTATTATACTTTTATGTTTGACCGAATTATAGATATTTAACTGCTTCTAAACTCATTATAGTGTAATGAAGTTTATGTGTAAGAATATGCTTCTACATTTGGCTAAAATATAAATGCTTCAATTATCAAATGATAAATACTCTATAAATCATAGATATTTAATTGCTTCTAAACTCATTGTAGTGTAATGAAGTTTATGTGTAAGAATATGCTTCTACATTTGGCTAAAATATAAATGCTTCAATTATCAAATGATAAATACTCTATAAATCATAGATATTTAATTGCTTCTAAACTCATTGTAGTGTAATGAAGTTTATGTGTAAGAATATGCTTCTACATTTGGCTAAAATATAAATGCTTCAATTATCAAATGATAAATACTCTATAAATCATAGATATTTAATTGCTTCTAAACTCATTGTAGTGTAATGAAGTTTATGTGTAAGAATATGCTTCTACATTTGGCTAAAATATAAATGCTTCAATTATCAAATGATAAATACTCTATAAATCATAGATATTTAATTGCTTCTAAACTCATTGTAGTGTAATGAAGTTTATGTGTAAGAATATGCTTCTACATTTGGCTAAAATATAAATGCTTCAATTACCAAGTGATAAATATTCCATAAATCATAAATATTTAACTGCTTCTAAACTTATTATGATGTAATGAAGTTTATGTGTGAGAATACGCTTCTACATTTGGCTAAAATATAAATGCTTCAATTATCAAATGATAAAATACTCTATAAATCATAAATACTTATCTGCTTCTAAATTTACTATAATGTCACAAAGATTATGTGTAAAAATATACTTCCATACTTGGCTAGAGTATGAATGTTTTAATTATCAAACGTTAAGATAACGAAATGTTATATAAATCATAAATGTTTAATTACTACCAAATTTCTTCTCACAAATAAACTATTAAGTGAATTTGGAATGAATTGTTGTTAAACCAGAATGATCCCAAGCTTTTCCCATAAAAGAATTAATGAACTATCATTGAATTAGGATATTCATAATTTTCTTCTCTCAAGTGAATTCAAAATAAACTATTAAATGAATTCGGAATGAATTATTGTTAAACCAGAATAATCCCAAGCTCTTCCCATAAAAGAATTAATGAACTATCATTGAATTAGGATATTCATAATTTTCTTCTCTCAAGTGAATTTAAAATGAACTATTAAATGAATTCGGAATGAATTATTACTAAACCAGAATGTTTACAAGTTTATTCTCATAGAGGAATTAATGAACTATTGTTGAAATTGCAAATTGATTGTTATCTAATAAATTTTTGTTACTCAAAATTAAATTGGTTGTCCATTTATCCCATTCTATTTTGTTTATCTACCACATCACTCACCAATTATAGCATTGATTCATGAGAATCTCATGTTCTCTGAGCTACGTCTGACATAACTTGACCTAGGCCAGTCAGGTTGTAGTGAGATGGAACTCTAATGGCGCTGTTTGGAAAACCAAACATATAAATGTTTAGATGTTCCCAGTCTCTATTGTACTACATCCTCTGATGAGCAGGAAATATTGTTGTAGGTGCCATTAACATCTGCACTAGGAATGTCAATTGATAATTCCTTCCTACAGCATGCTCATCAGAAAATTGTTACGACTGAGGTAATAAAACGGTTGTATGGCGGTCCGGTTACATTTGGCGCCCAACGTGGGGCTCGACCTGGATAAACTATTTTTAGTTCTCCGGTTACATTTGGCATCCAACTGTGAGGCTTTACCTGGATAAACTATTTTTAGTTCTCCGGTTACATTTGTCTTTCAACTGTGAGGTTTTATTCAGCTAGCCTAACCATAGGCACTTATTACATTGCCACCTTACTGTGAAGTCCGATCTAGCTAGCCTACTAATAAGCATAAGCAGATCACGATTCTGTGATATGAACAGTGCATATGATGTAGTGATGTAAGTTGTTCAGGAAGGATAAATAAATAAAAGTTTAAAAGAAAGGCAAAACGAAAATGAATGGCATAATGAATAAAACGGTTGTATGGCGGTCCGGTTACATTTGGCGTCCAACTGTGAGGCTTTACCTGGATAAACTATTTTTAGTTCTCCGGTTACATTTGTCTTCCAACTGTGAGGCCTTATCTGGCATAGGCACCGGCTACATTTGTCATCCAACTGTGAGACTTTATCCAGCTAGCCTAACCATAGGCACCTATTACATTGTCATCTTACTGTGAGGACTTATCTGGCTAGCATACTCATAGACCGGTTAATTTGCCACCTTACTGTGAAGTCCGATCTAGCTAGCCTACTCATAGGCATAAGCAGATCACGATTCTGTGATATGAACAGTGCATATGATGTGGTGATGTAAGTTGTTCAGGAAGGATAAAGAAATAAAAGTTTAAAAGAAAGGCAAAACGAAAATGAATGGCATAATGAATGAAACGGGCATTTCAAAGAAGATGGAGTAGGGTCATGGTGTGGATGGAGAGAGAAGCTTATTAAGGTTGAATCTAAAAAGATACCATTAACTAAAAAAAAAACATTGATGAAAACCAGATCAAAATCAAAAAAAATGATGAATACAGAAAGCATAGAGGATCCTCCTGAGAAAGAAGATAAACAAGAAGCTAAAGCAGATGAGGAATCAGAGAAAACAGGGGAGACGACTACATTAGCCCAGTTATTGGAAATTATAAAAGCAGGCCAAAAGAAAGGAGACAAACAGAGAGAAGAAGATAACAAAAAAAGAGATAAGCAAAGAGAAGAAGATATCAAACAAAGAGAAGAAGATATCAAACAGAGAGAAGAAGATAACAAAAAAAGAGATAAGCAAAGAGAAGAAGATATCAAACAAAGAGAAGAAGATATCAAACAGAGAGAAGAAGATAACAAAAAAAGAGATAAGCAAAGAGAAGAAGATATCAAACAAAGAGAAGAAGATATCAAACAGAGAGAAGAAGATAACAAGAAAAGAGACAAACAAAGAGAAGAAGATATCAAACAGAGAGAAGAAGATAAAAAACAAATTAAAGAAGCAGTGGAAAAACAGAATGAAAAATTCAACCAGTTAATGAAAAAAATAACTCAGTCTAAAAAATTGGATGAGGAAGAGATTTTGGAATTTCCAACCAAAGATATTTTAAAGGAATCACAAATTGAATACCCTAATACTGATGAAGTAAAATTTGAGATTGTTAAAAAGGAAGAAATTGAAATTACAAAGAGTGATCTTGAAATTGTCAGTCTACCTTCAGGAAAACTTCTGATTATGGAATATACCTCTAAAATTGAAAATAAAGAAACAGTATATACAGAAGCTGAGAATGAAATTGTATCAAATACAGTAAAAGAGTTTCAAATGGATGAAAAGGAATCTAATAAAGCAAAATTAAAATCTTCTGATCTTCAAGAAGATGAAAAACGTGAAAATGAACATAATCAAAATATAACAAAGGAACTGTTCAATATAGAAGAAAATGTTTCAGAAAAATTGTCTGATGTATGCTATGAAATAGTAAAGGAGATAGAGAAAGAAACCATAAAATGGAAAGAAAAGTGTGTTAGTCCTCAGCCATATGTAAAAATTATAAACAAAAGCTTAATAAACTCAAATCAAAAATTGAGTACAGAAAAAAAATATATAAAGACAGTTATTAAAAATATAGTTGCTTATGCAGGAAAAGACACCAAAAGGGAATCTGAAAACTCAGGATTTATCAGTGTGAAAGAAATTAAGCAACAAGAAACTTTTATAAATACCAAAAAAATAATTATTATGGCAGAAGAACCATTTAAAAGAAAACTTTTATGTAAAAATGAAGTACCACCATGGAAGAGGAACAGGAGAAAATTCACAGATGGTGTTCATGGTCCATATCGGACGCGTATAATTAGAAGATCAAACAGTAACAAGGATCTCCAAAGAGAATACAGAAGTGAAGAAGCAAGACACCACAGTAATGTTGAACATGATAAATTTTCAACAAAGAGACGATCCAGAAGTATGTCACCTCATAATATAAAAGAGGACTATAGGAGAACTGATCATGATCCTCAGTCTCCCCAAACCAGGTTGCAGTTATGATTCAGAATAAAATAGAGATAGCTGATGGAAAAAAGTTTGTGAGTGTGATGTAGTGATGCATGAACTTGTGTTTTTCATGTTGAGATGGTGGATGATTGAGCAGAGCTGCTTGGATGCATTGTGTTATGATGCTCCGAAGTATATGCTCGGCACTATCCCGACCTGGATGTTGTGCTTCAAGAATAGTCCAGCAGTGCGTATATATAGGTCTCATGGATAGACCTTGGTCTCATGGATAGGCCAAATGATAGCCCCTAAGACTCACTGGAGCTGAGCAGGGTTGGCTGAATGCCAAATTGATTTTTTTTTTTCTCTGGCTCCTATTCTTGGTTGGATGATGCTTCTAGGTACAAGAGAGGTAGTGCTTAAAAATGAGATATTTTCTCGTGACGTCATGAGGCGGTGTGTACTGGTAGTTTGTGCTTGGCCATCTATTTGTCCCGGCATTGGAGGCTATGGTTCATGTATTCACTTTTCCAGCTCATCTTACCCATTCATCAGCATATCTAAAACCAGGCAGTACTGAGAAATAATGTGTATAGTATATGGAATGAAATCGTACTTCCAGGCGATTTCATCCCAAAAGTTGGTGAGGGGTAATGTGACAGATATACTGTCTTTCATATATTTATGCAAAAGATCCCCCCCCATTCAAAATGTCTAGCGTGATTCAGTCTAATTGGAAACGCAATAAAGTTGTGATTCGTTAAAAATGAAAAATAAAATCATAATTTTGATTTTTAGTATTGATGGATTTAAATAGAATGTTATATCGTCTTATTTTATTTTTTTTTTTTATCTGTCTCAATAAAAAAAAAAAAGAAAGAAATTAATTATCCAATCATTAAAAAGAAAGAAAAAGGATACTTGAGTTAAACTGAGGCAGTATTCAAATTAGACACGTCGTTGAAGAAAGAAGAAATTTTTTTTTCTCTCTATCGTCTTACACAGAGGGCTTTAACAAAACGTGAAAATAAAAATAAAAAGTTTTACTAGAGAAATTATAATGAAACTGGAATAAATTAAGAGCTTCACTCTCTCCATGCTGTGCCATGACTTTCCATTAATAAAATAACCTGCCTTCGTTTGAATAAAATGGACCGTAAAACTGGAAGGTAATTTTTATAAAATACTAAAACATAATAATCAAATATTACAAAGTGAATTTTTCGAACTAATTGCGTAGAATTTGTTCAATAAATATTAAGACATCTTTATTATGCTTTTATGTTTGACCGAATTATAGATATTTAACTGCTTCTAAACTCATTATAGTGTAATGAAGTTTATGTGTAAGAATATGCTTCTACATTTGGCTAAAATATAAATGCTTCAATTATCAAATGATAAATACTCTATAAATCATAGATATTTAATTGCTTCTAAACTCATTGTAGTGTAATGAAGTTTATGTGTAAGAATATGCTTCTACATTTGGCTAAAATATAAATGCTTCAATTATCAAATGATAAATACTCTATAAATCATAGATATTTAATTGCTTCTAAACTCATTGTAGTGTAATGAAGTTTATGTGTAAGAATATGCTTCTACATTTGGCTAAAATATAAATGCTTCAATTATCAAATGATAAATACTCTATAAATCATAGATATTTAACTGCTTCTAAACTCATTATAGTGTAATGAAGTTTATGTGTAAGAATATGCTTCTACATTTGGCTAAAATATAAATGCTTCAATTATCAAATGATAAATACTCTATAAATCATAAATATTTAACTGCTTCTAAACTCATTGTAATGTAATAAAGTTTATGTGTAAGAATATGCTTCTACATTTGGCTAAAATATAAATGCCTCAATTATCAAATGATAAATACTCTATAAATCATAAATATTTAACTGCTTTTAAACTCATTGTAATGTAATAAAGTTTATGTGTGAGGATATGCTTCTACATTTGGCTAAAATATAAATGCCTCAATTATCAAATGACAAGATACTCTATAAATCATAAATACTTATCTGCTTCTAAATTTACTATAATGTCACAAAGATTATGTGTAAAAATATACTTCCATACTTGGCTAGAGTATGAATGTTTTAATTATCAAACGTTAAGATAACGAAATGTTATATAAATCATAAATGTTTAATTACTACCAAATTTCTTCTCTCAAGTGAATTCAAAATGAACTATTAAGTGAATTCGGAATGAATTGTTGTTAAACCAGAATGATCCCAAGCTTTTCCCATAAAAGAATTAATGAACTATCATTGAATTAGGATATTCATAATTTTCTTCTCTCAAGTGAATTCAAAATAAACTATTAAGTGAATTCGGAATGAATTATTGTTAAACCAGAATGATCCCAAGCTTTTCCCATAAAAGAATTAATGAACTATCATTGAATTAGGATATTCATAATTTTCTTCTCTCAAGTGAATTTAAAATGAACTATTAAATGAATTCGGAATGAATTATTACTAAACCAGAATGTTTACAAGTTTATTCTCATAGAGGAATTAATGAACTATTGTTGAAATTGCAAATTGATTGTTATCTAATAAATTTTTGTTACTCAAAATTAAATTGGTTGTCCATTTATCCCATTCTATTTTGTTTATCTACCACATCATTCACCAATTATAGCATTGATTCATGAGAATCTCATGTTCTCTGAGCTACGTCTGACATAACTTGACCTAGGCCAGTCAGGTTGTAGTGAGATGGAACTCTAATGGCGCTGTTTGGAAAACCAAACATATAAATGTTTAGATGTTCCCAGTCTCTATTGTACTACATCCTCTGATGAGCAGGAAATATTGTTGTAGGTGCCATTAACATCTGCACTAGGAATGTCAATTGATAATTCCTTCCTACAGCATGCTCATCAGAAAATTGTTACGACTGAGGTAATAAAACGGTTGTATGGCGGTCCGGTTACAATATATATATATATATAT
>JAQFVV010009298.1:0-14633 GCA_028023455.1 Epiperipatus broadwayi | reverse complement strand
GCTTCTTAAAATATTTTGATTGCTTTTTTTTAAGTTTTTTTTCCCCATGTGTCAAAGCATTGGCCAGAAGCGAACCTGGGACAACTGCTTGTAGGCAGCTGTGCTGACCACTCGGTCATCAATGCTTGACAAGTTGTTTTTTTAAATAATAATAATAATAATAATAATAATAATAATAATAATAATAATAATAATAATAATAATAATAATAATAATAATAATAATAATAATAATAATAATAATAATAATAATAATAATAATAGGGGGTTGATGTAAAATATAAACAATAGTGAACTAAGAGGGATCCTTGGGATATAGATTTGGTGGGCGTGAAAGATGGTGAGTTTCTTCCATTTAAAGTTATATGGATCTCTCTGTTCAGAAGCAGGTTAGCAATTATATATAGATGTGTTCTAGGAATTTCTGTGTCTTTTAGCATTTTTAGAAGTGTGTATATATTGACTGAGTCAAATGCAGCTTCTATGTCAAGCTGCACAACAACGGGTCCGTATTTTTTCCGCTGTTTTACTGTTGCTAGAATTGCTTTGAAGAATAAAGCTGCTTCTGTTGTTGAAGAGTTTTTCTTTGCATATTGTGCTTCGGAGATAAGTGGCATTATATACGGTTCAATTTCATCTTTAATAATTTTCTCCAGAATTTTGATTGGCAAAGGTCCCATAGATATTGGTCTGAGGTCTGTAATAGGTGGAATAATTGCTTTCTTTTTATTATAGGGTACTATGGCTATTGGATAGACACCCTCCATGGGTTGAATTTGTTGTGCTAGATGGTTTGCTAATTGACATAAATATTCTGTTGTGAATTTACTTACATGCTTTAATACAAACAATGGAACTCCAGGACTACCTGGATGGCAAGCGTTTCGAATAGTATTTAGTTTTGTTGTGAAGAGATCTTTTGTGAATGGGGTTTTGTCTCTGGTGGGCCAAACAGATTATGTGGTATTTTATATGGTTGTCTTTCTTGTAATTTTTCTTTAAAATATTCAAAAATTGGCATAATCATATTGTGTCCTGCATATGTTCCACTATTTGTATATAGTGCCATTGGCACTTTTACATCTGGTTGGTTCCCCAGCGCCCATCTTATATAATCTCTTGTCCAAGTGTGTGGCCTGGTTAGGCATACCTTGCTTTTCTTTATCTTCAGATAGCTTTTGAGTTCTTCACATGCTTTATTGTATGCATGTGTAAGCTTGAATATATACTGCTGGGTGCAGTGTGATGGGTTAATCATGATTATTCTCTGGTGTAACTGATCTGCCAGAGACAAAAGTTTTGATGGTGGAGGTTGTTTTTTTGTTATATGGTTAATGTTAAAGGACAACATTCCCATAAATGCTAGATATTTCTGGACCGGGTTCAAAGTCATATCTTATTAAAAGCATACAAAATGCATTTACTGGGATCGAGATACCAGACACAACACAGCGCACTACTTGCATTTTCTATTACATGGGATGATGTTACCATTCCTAATATCAAAAACAACACCCTAGAACTCCAAAAGATATTAGCAAGAATATTCGCAAAAAGTAAGAATCTATCACTGAATCCATCTAAAACCATGGCATTGGTCTCATATACACTGTAAAACTTTGCAAGATCAACTTACAACTCAAAACCAAAATCTTTCCTAGGCTTTCCACTTACATATTAAATTATAGAATGAGATGTCAATATCCAAAAATAAACTTAAAGAAGAAATACAAAAATTAATAAACTCCTTGTCCAAGGCATAATCTTTCACAATATTCCAAGGTAGAGTTAATTAACCAGCTTATCCACCCAACCAAAATAACCTCACTATCATTTACGTCATTTCGTTCTCAAGAGGTTCATTCAAAAATTTAAAACCATATATAATAAACTACTTTGGGCCAGAAAAAACAGTAGCAATTTCCACAAAAAACTTAGCCAACCTCTTAATTAAAAATGACTATTGCAGCAACATCAATGTTTTTCATATCCAGAAGTTACGGAACATCCAATAATCACAATACTTGCCAAATACCCCAAAATTAACCACTTGCTAGAAGTTACTCCAACAGATAGACCACCTCAAAAGGTTCTTTTTTCACCAACATTATATACAATGCAAAACCACAGACAAGATTCCAGAACAGTATTTGATAAGTATTCATACTTGGATATTTATGGTTTAATAAACAGAGAAGCAGATACTAATGTTATACAACCTATGCTAGGAATTAACAAAAAGAGACTACTCAAGGAATATAAAAAATGGGCTCTAGAGCCCAAATACTTTGATTTTATCATGAAAATCAATCTCATTGCCTTGCCAACAACCCACTTTCTTTATCATAAAAGAATGTATATATCTATTGACCCCTTCTGTGGACTCTGCCATGAGCAGAAGAGACACTGGACCACTTTATTTATCAATGTGTAGCACTTAACCAAACACGACAGATGATATGTAACACCTACAGAAAACCGGTACAATCATTAATCACATAATAGCTGCTTTTCAGGGAAGATCAATACCTAGCATTAGGGCAGCCACATTTGTTCTAGATGCTATTGGTGCACCCGATGTACTTTCTTAATTGGCAATAACACCAGACGACACCCAGCTACATTTAGCAACAAACTGCTACAATTCGAAATAGAGATAAAATAATAACCAACCCCACTTTATATGCAGCAACATAGTCATTGTTAAAACAACCATCAATGCTGTAAATGCTACAAAGAAAACTATCATACAACTAACATTCAAAGTGATATGCGGACAAAACTGAATAAGCTCCTCAAACTTTAGAACTCTGATTATTTTTGCTTGTTTAATTTTTATATTGTTATAGTCCATTAACCACAAAGTGTAACCACTAAATTCATTTATATGTGTTTACCCTAATATTATTCATTGTATGTTAAATTTCAAAATTTTCTAGATGTAAACTTATGTAAACCATTGAGATCAATAAAGCCTTTATTGAAACGTAATAATAATAATAATAATAATAATAATAATAATAATAATAATAATAATAATAATAATAATAATAATAATAATAATAATAATAATAATAATAATAATAATAATAATAATAATAATAATAATAATAATAATAATAATAATAATAATAATAATAATAATAATAATAATAATAATAATAATAATAATAATAATAATAATAATAATAATAATAATAATAATAATAATAATAATAATAATAATAATAATAATAATAATAATAATAATAATAATAATAATAATAATAATAATAATAATAATAATAATAATAATAATAATAATAATAATAATAATAATAATAATAATAATAATAATAATAATAATAATAATAATAATAATAATAATAATAATAATAATAATAATAATAATAATAATAATAATAATAATAATAATAATAATAATAATAATAATAATAATAATAATAATAATAATAATAATAATAATAATAATAATAATAATAATAATAATAATAATAATAATAATAATAATAATAATAATAATAATAATAATAATAATAATAATAATAATAATAATAATAATAATAATAATAATAATAATAATAATAATAATAATAATAATAATAATAATAATAATAATAATAATAATAATAATAATAATAATAATAATAATAATAATAATAATAATAATAATAATAATAATAATAATAATAATAATAATAATAATAATAATAATAATAATAATAATAATAATAATAATAATAATAATAATAATAATAATAATAATAATAATAATAATAATAATAATAATAATAATAATAATAATAATAATAATAATAATAATAATAATAATAATAATAATAATAATAATAATAATAATAATAATAATAATAATAATAATAATAATAATAATAATAATAATAATAATAATAATAATAATAATAATAATAATAATAATAATAATAATAATAATAATAATAAAGCTAACACTTTATCTAAAAATGTGATCTTATTATAGAGAATTTATTTAACTATTTAAATTTTTTAATACTATAATGTATGAGAATTTATTAATAATAAATAAAACAACAAATACTAATTAATAGATGTATGGATAAATTAAAAAGAATCATTAATCAGATTATTATACATTCATTTTCATTAACTGGCTTTTTAAAAAAAAGGTGGAGTGCAAATATATTATACACTTTTTCCCTCCAATATATTAGATTGAACCTTTGCCATTATCTTAAATAATTTATAGACACTATATCAGAGAATAAACTATAAAATTTAGATATTCAATGTATTAGCATCGTAATCATGGTTATTAAAAATGAATAAAATTTCAGCGGTAAGATTAAAAAAAAACATATTTTTGCATATAGGAACACTATTGGTCTCTCATCCATCACATAACAGAAAGAGAAAGATCAGAAAAACTTGGTTTATTGTATAAAATGTTCACATGGTGAAACAGAGGATCAATAGTATCTAAATAAGATTTTAATGGTAAAATATTGATTTTTACTAAGCATGATTAAAACACTAATGCATTGAAAGTATACTTAGTTCCTTAAATTAATTTTATACTTGATATATGCAAAAAGAACTTAATCTTTATATTTAATGATATCAATATGTCTTAGAATGTAAGCTCAATTGAAAAAGAATAAAATAAATAACTTATCAGTGAATGTTTGGATACTTTATACAATTCTTAAAAACACAGACATGTCATCATCATCATAATCAAACATTATCAATCCACTGCAGGATGAAGGTATCTCCAAAGTTCAAACCATCTTCTCTGATCTTTGCTTCTCTTCCTCCCACATCATTCCTTGCCTGCTTTGCTTATTTCATTCATCCATTTTTATATATTCTGTTCTTTTCTGGAGTCTTTTACAATCTGTTGGAATCCAGTTTAAAATTTAAATTCATCCCTCTATTATCATCTCTTCTTGCAATATTTTCAGTTAAACTCTGATTACTGATGGATATAGAAAAAACCTCCCTGGAATTTTCCTTCCCCTCTCTCTCAATAAACTTCAATGTATTTGCATATATAGATGACATCATGGTTGTACTTTCCACCATTCATTTCTTTTCCCATCTCATGAACATATTAAACAGAAATACAGCGAAACTTATTACACAAAATAAATTTTTAACAAATCTTCCATCTGGAAAGATAATATCTAATAAACAAATTAACTGTCACTTACTACCTAGGCAGCCCAAAGATACCTAGGTTTCCCAATCTACAAAACTCCATTCTGCACGATAGCAAGATAGATTCAAGATGAAAGCTCTCCAAACTAAACACAAATTAATAACACTTAGCTCTCTAGGGTATACCTTTTCATTAGCATGGAAGGTTGGCCTCCTCAACATGATCAAATGCCAAAAATCTCACAAGTATCTTCCATTCGTAAAACTGCCCGTTAAAAGTTCAAAATAAAATTAACCAGATTAGGGAACTCCAACCTTCTCTGGAAAGATAAGACAGTTGCTATTAGCTCAGGAAGTACCTCCCAATGATTATGCAGTTTAAATGACACTGTCATTTCAACATTTAAAAGCAATCATTTACAGAAAACCCACAACCTCTTCATATTGGTACCTGATCCTCTCCTGGGATACTCTAACATTAGTAAAAAAATACTCCATCGATCGTCCTCCACTCTTTCCAGTTTTCATGGATAGCATCCCTAATGCAACACCTGCAACTTTAGAACATGATAATGCCCTTTAACCAACCGATAAAATCACCATGTGGCAAGCTATACAATATAACCAAGGGCATCAAAAACCCATTAAAATAAGCTAAAGGTAACCGGAAAGCAAAAACTCATTACTCACTTCAAAAAGATGATAGAGCTGTGAACCAAATTCTTGACTTCATCAATAAAATAAATGATGGCATGCGTCATCAATTTGGTTTCTTTATTACTAAGAGGGTTACTAGGATGGACCCTATGTATGATGGTCTGTGTGCTCGTGAAGATGAACCGATAGACCCATATTATACACTAAATACTAAGACTTAAAACTCAGAAAGATAGCATGATATGAATGAATTTCAACATAAGACTGACTATGATTTTTTCAATTGAAAATGCCATTCATAACGGATTTTTTCAAGTGATAAGGCTTTCTACCTTTGTCCTTGATTCCATATGGTTAAAGAGAGGCTAACTCATGGAATTACCCCCACCGCAATCATACCATTATTTATCAAACGGCTTAAAAAATCAAGAAATGTAACCAGCTCCTTGCCTCCTAATACAAAGTCTTGATGACACATGGTCATCTTTAACTGCTCTTTCTTTCTTTTTTCCTGATGATCAATTCCCATCTACCCCAACATAATATAGAATAGCTTTAAATTAAGAGAAACATATTCATGTTGATATTAGAAATGCTTTCAATGCACATTTGAACAAGTTCTTAGAATCTCTTCCACTATGCCTAAACCCACTAAGAGTATAACAATGTGCTCTCTAAAATATAGTCTATGCGGAAAGATGACAAAGAGAACATTCTATAGGACCATGATGGATTGTACAATTATTCATTTACTTATCCTTTATTAGTGACTAATCACTATTTATTGTTGATAAAATTTTTATTTGAAAAACTCTACTTCAGTCTTTTAATTTTTTCAATAGAGTCAATAACACCTGTTTCTTCTCTTACCCCTATATTTGCATTTTTGATCCTTTCTTGTTACTCTAACAAGCATCTCTCCATACTTCTTTGAGTGGTCTAAGATGTCTGTATCGGTCTTCTATTAAGTGTGCTTTCTGTGTAGAGATGTGCACAAAACATAATATTAAAATCCAAATTAATATTATGACAGTAGATAACACTTTTGTATCCTTTATGTGGATGTGAACCCTGGCCTATACAATTGAGAACTATTTTCTGCATTTGAAACTTTGATCAGTTTTCATAAATATTCTACGTGGTTAAAGTATCTCACTAAAAACATAGAGTCACTATTCTTAGAATTTTTAAAAATTAATGCTGAAAGTGGATGTATAACTCAAGGTATTAGACAAACAATAGCAAAAATAGTCTAAATTTTTGAGGAATTGACAGTTGATTATTAAATTTGTCAAAAAGCTTTTATTCATCTTTTAAACGTTTGGTTTATCTTTTGTACCAGCTTTTAAAACAATATGAAATGATCTAAATTGAAATTAAATCATTAATCAGTCTTACTGTTGGAGAATTAAAAGAAAATGGGCACTTGCACTATTAGTCCAGCAGTTAAGTTTCTAATTTTGATCTTATAAAATAACATCTGCATTGGATTTTCTGATAATTTTAATACATCCAATTTTCATTGATGAAGAAAATAAGTTTATTTAGTAGAAAATGGCAACCTATAACTTTATTTTGTGGAAATAAACAAACACATATTTACATTTTAAATCTAATTGAGTTATTTGCAAAAATCACAAAAACTAACCTTATTATGTACAAAGTGGCAACCTATAACTTTATTTACTGGAAATAAATGAACATGTATTTATTTATGTTTTTTTTTTGCAACAAATGATGTTGCAACTACTAAATTTTAAGCAATATACATTTATTTCAATAAAAAAAGAAAAGCAAAAGGGTTGTTCTTACAATCACTGGAGCAGACTAAAGTTTTTATGTCCTGCAAAATGCAAATTAATGCATAGCTATTATTTATATGAAAAATGTTCATATCCGGCAGCTCGCAAGTCATCATTTTTATAGGATTTTGCATTTTTCTTAGGATAACATGTTACACGCATAAACTTTTCACAGATAGTTATTCCAGTGTATGATCATCTTATGAAAGTAGTGGATGATTGTATCGTCCTCAGTAGCAGGCAGTTCCTAAATTTTAATCATTTTTGTTGGATAAAAGAGAGCCATTCAAAAAATTTACTCAGCAGGAATTAAAGCTGTACAGTAAATCACATGTACACCTTACTTTTACCAGATAATTGATTAATTAACCCAACATTTTTTCATGACATCACAGCATACTTTAAATCGTAAAATTAGCAATACAAACAACATTTTGATTACTGTTATTATCCTGATCAGAATTTTATACTAATATTCACTTAAAAAATTAATTCATTTCCTTTTAGAAGATTGTACATTCCAAAAAGATCATGCTTTCAAGCTAATTGTGCATGTCTTCTGCGAGTGTTAAATAAATAGAAAACTTCACTCTACAATACAAGATATGATAATTATAGAGGAATAAAAAGTCACCTCTTGTTCACACTGACTCAAATTCTTTTATGAAGATCAGAATGCAGAAACACTGTTGAGTAAAGCGTAGGGGATAAATTTCACTTTAAATTACTGTCTACGATGTTTATTTTTATGTAGCGCTATGCATACAATTTCACTACATTCCAAAGATCAGCCTTTCAAGCTAATTGTGCATGGTCTTCTGCGAGTATTAAATAATAAATGAATACTTGCTCGCAATACAAGATATAGTATTTGTGGAAATAAAAGATCCTCTACATTCCCTCACGACTCAAAGTCTTTTATATGAGCAAATCTGAAGCACTGTTGATGAGACATTGAAGTAGAAATTATACTTTAGAATGATATCTGAAAATGAATGGCGTAGTGTAAGGCTACCAAATTTGCATAAATGTCACTCTGAGTGAACCAACCAGACCAGAGTAAATAAGCATTTTATTTTTATATGACGCTATGCATACAATTGTATACATTTCAAAGATCAGCCTTTCAAGCTAATTGTGCATCTTTCATGTCTTAGAGTGTTAAATAATAAATGAATACTTCCACACTACAATACAAGATATTAGTATTTATGCAGAATAAAAGATATCTTATTCCTATGACTCCATTCTTTTATATGAGCAAATCTGAAGCACTGTTGAGTAAGAAGTGTGAGTAGAATTCTCACTTTAAATTACTATCTATGATGTTGGAATTAGCTTGAGCTGATCTTTGACTGTATACAATTGTATGCATAGCGTCCTTACAAAATAAATGCTTATTTTACTTATAATTCAAACTTTATACAAGTGACATTTATAAATTTAGACCATTTCACGAGTCATTCATTCCAACATCGTAGATAGTAATTTAAAGTGAGAATTCCACTCTCACGCTTTACTCAACAGTGCTTCAGATTTTGCTCATCTAAAAGAATTTGAGTCGTAGGAATAAGAGGATTTCTTTTATTCCTGCATAAATACTATATCTTGTATTTAATATAGGGTATATGAGCACAGACATTCACACCACCCACCTCTCTCCAATCTATCTAATAACACTGATACACCTAAACACATATATGCTGAAAAGATAAATAATCACCAATATACGTATTTCATGCTAAACCAGCAATCATCAGTTGGTCCAGACTATCATCTTTACACACATATATAGTATAAGTGCTCAGATATATATTAAGATAGACTATCCTCATAGTTTAATGGACAGGCTTCAATCCACTCCACACTCCAACTCTTCAACCGTCCATCCAGGAGTGAAGTATTCATTTATTATTTAATACTCGCAGAAGATGCATGCACAATTAGCTTGAAAGGCTGATCTTTGAATGTATACAATTGTATGCATAGCGTCATATAAAAATAAATGCTTATTTATTTTTAGAAGATTGTAAATGTGATTAATTCAGTCTTTATTTACACATATTTGTGCCAGTGTTTTTCATCACTTCTGGATTAATGTAGTAAATATTGATAAAAGTCTAAAACAAACATGATCTTTCATAGTGGTTGAGTTGGGATTTTCTGCCATCTCATATATATACGCATACATATATATATATTTTTTAAAGTGCATATATATTAGTTTAAAATAACAAAAAAATTTGAAATATTATTTTAAAAGTTTTTTTTTTAGTTATCTTGAAGGATCAGCATTCCTTCACTTTAATTATTTATTTAAAATTGAATCTTGAAATTAAAAAAAATAGATCTTGAGATTGTTGTCCTATTGAAAGTTTTGTTTTAAATTGTAATTCTTAGAAAGGGATAGGTTGGGGAGAAAAGAAAAGTATAGATTTTTTTTTTTTGCAATTATCTCTATTGTTGAAACTTCAGACATGAAAAGTATTTTGTTATTTATTATGCTAATTAAATCACAACTTTCCATTAGCTGACAAGAAGTGAATGACCAAAAAAAGACAAATAAAAGTGCTAAAATGTAGCAAAAAATAAATTAAAAATGTGAATCTGGATTTTGAAAGAACTTAAAATGTATAAATTACAGGGTTTTCTTTTGTTTGATTGACTTGGCATTTGACTTTGCATTTTGATTTGATTTGGCTTGAACTCATATCAGTATACGTCTTAAGCACTGTTAAGAGAAATTAAAAAGAATATACAGTGCAGAGAAAATGTTGGCCAGATAAGGGACAGCAGGACTTTCCCCTTGGGGAATTGCATCTATCACCATCTGAAACTATTTGTGTGAATGGGAACCAAGAAAAACGTCTTGCATTGGTGGTCGAGAGGTCATCGTGACTGCCTTGCACTTGCAAGCAGTTACCCGGGTTGCGGGTTCGCGTCCGCCAATGCTATGACACTTTAAAAAAAGGGAAGCAAGAATGTGCAGAAGTAGCTCAGGAAACTAATTCAAATCAATGAAACTATTGGAGGATTCACACCAGCCATCACAAGAAAATTTATAAAAGAACTTTAACCAGCTGGATAAAGGTATACCACTGATCTATCAGGGTAATTATGAACTTTTCTTAAAGTGCTTTTCTCTTTTTATTATGGTGTAATAAAGTAATAGAATCCATTCACTTAATTGTATAGAAAAAAAATGTCAACAATAGAGAGGGTTTTTACTAGGGGTTATTAATTGTATGTTACTAATTTTTATTAATCAAAAATTTGTCTTGTTTATATAATTCACCATTTATAGTTATATTTGAAATATGTATATGAGAATGAATATTAACTGCTCGATCTAGAAAACCTAAACAAGAGGGGAGGGATAAATGTTTAGTTAATACATCTGTCAATTAGTAACAGAAGAACCTTATGGCAGAATCTGGTATTTGAAAGAATAATAATGTGCAACAGCTGCAAGCAAACAGCAAACACTTGTGTCATTTTCTTAAGGATTTGAATAATATTATTTAACTGTAAAAAGAAAGGGTTTGAATGTTTAAATATGCCACTCTTATAGTAAGTAACCCTAGAGTTCATTCCTACTTGATCAGGATTTCCATAATCAACTTGAACCACTATTGTCCATAGGGAAAGTGATGGTATATGTTTCCTTGAGAAAAGAATATTTGTTAAATAATTTGGATTGCAGTTAAAAAGAGATAAGATTTGCATGTAAAATTACATTTGCATTTTGCTTTAAAAGAAAAAAAGAAATTACAAAAATTCCAATAAGAAAAAAGAATATAATAAATGACAACTCATTTAAATAGTTAAATATCCATTGGGTACAAATAAGTCTGCATAAGATTACATTTTTAAAAAATATTTGGTGATCACTGTTCATAAATAAATAAATCACCATGATTATCGAATGTCTTCACAATCTGGTTTTAGAACAATGCCTAATGGTACCCTCATTTGGTCACCATATTTTTGTAATTTTGAATAATTGTGGACAGTATCAAAATGTAATGGCACATAGGGTGGAGAAAATAAAATGACAGAAAATGGTGCCCAATAACAGTAAATGACTGGAGGTGAGGGTGAAGAAGTAGTTGGAAGAGGTTCAGGTGGTGGAAGAAACCAGATAGTATTCTAAGGTGAGAGGTTTTGAGTTTGAAATAGTTTTAAGAAAAAAGTACGAGTGAAGACGAAAGTACAATAGAAAACTGGGTGGTGACATTCAAAAATTCTGAGCATTGTCAGCTTGAAGAAATACTGAAAGCTATCACTGATATAAAGAGATAGAAATCAGAGATAGTGAAGAAATTAAAGAAATGGAAATTATGATAGGAGATCTCAGAAAGGAGATACAGTTGAACATATTGTCAAATAAATTTACATGTAAAAGCAACATGCCCTAATTATTTATTGAACAACAATGTTTTACCTCACTGAACTTATTTAAGAATTATTAATTTTAGGACGTTGGTTGATGACTTTATAACCTTCTGAAAATAAAGACTAATTTAATTTTGCATGTCATAATTATAAATGTGAAAACATGTTCATTCACAAGTACTTTTATTCTATTTTCAAAAAATTTAGCTGTTACTATAATTAAGAACTCATGTATCTGAGAAAAAGACCACAATGCTTTATCATAAATTCAGATGTAAAGAGCCATTAAATTTGCCTCCTGGTTGATGAGCATGGGCTAGCAGCCTATTCTTGTTTGTTTACCACATGAATAATCACAATATCTGCAGTGATAAGATAATATAGAATGGACATTAGTAATTTGCCTTGTTTAATTTTTTAAAGCATCCAAGAGGAACCACAGAGTCTCTTTTCAATTAACAGCAAAAGTGTTTGTGCAACCCACTTATATTTATATTTTTAGTTTTGCTCTTTAAATGCTCTTACCTATTCACTATTTTAAACTAATCATTTTTCATATTTTTTTGCTTTCCTTCTACATATCTTTTCTAATATTTGATAACTTTTATGTATTTTTTTCGTTTTCAGCATTTAAAATATCAATAATAAATTTCGCTTTCAGTTTTTAATGTATTAAGTTATTAAATATATTCTTTTATTTTTCTTCACATACTCAAACAAATGTCTCAGACCATTTTTTTAATCTTTCCTAATCTTTCTTCCATATACTGAGTTTTTAAACAACCCCCCTCATTCTATTAAAAGGGTCCTTAGGCCATTAGAATTCTCACTTTTATCTCTGTTTTTGTCATTATTTCACTACCTAACCAATGATCCAGTAATATAGTGCAATTAAATAGTGAGTAGAACAAAACATTAAGAATTAGCAAGGATAATTAATATTCTACGTCTTGAAAAAAAAAATCCAATGGTTTGTTTGCATTAATATTTCCATGAAAATTGAACACACAGATGAGATATAATTAATTCAAGGACCTTGAGCTCTTTTATCTATTATGCTATCACTATTCTAAACATTAAGGAATTTTAAATATTTATTAAAGAAGTAAATAATGCTTTATAATACATATCAAAGACATGCTAAAAAAGTGCAATATTAATTGTCACCATTGGAAGAATATAGCTGAGAATATAATACAATGAAAAAGTCAAGATGTTAATCTTTCAAAATAAAAAGTTTGCTGCAGTAATAGGAAAATATATCACTGTATATCCAATAAACAAACTGTCATATCTGACTTTGCCTTTAGAAGTGGACTATTTCAGATTCCTTATCTGATTGGCTAGCACCCAGTTGCTATCCAAAGGATTAAATCCTTCACTGCGCTTCATGCACCAAATTCAGCATATTTCCAGTAAGGTAGGGGATCTTCCATTAAATAGTCAGCCTTTTTGAGGCAAGGCTGAGAGCAATCACTTCTGTCAACCTGAACAACTAAATGTGCTCTCCATTAAACCCTCTGCCATCAGCAAATGTAGTCCTCTACTCATTATTGTGACGTCCACGCAGTGAGGCAAGCCCACCTACAGACTGGAAACTGCTATGTCCACACTCACCTCAAGGCAAGATAAATACATAGCTGGAAGAGTCTGACTAGACCCTCGCAAGGCAGGGTAATCATTAGCTGGAAGCGAGTTCCATTATTGGTACAACTACCTCAGCATTAACATGTATAAACAATATATGTATATTATTGTTTAATTAACAAGTGTATATATTTTTAGTACTAATAAATTATACATTTTACTTGTTGAGTAGCTGTTCTTTTGGTAACTGTTGGTTTGGAACTGAACCTGTAAGCCTAACCAAACACAACACAAACTTAAACAATAAATGATATATGTAGGACATACCTGTGGTTCACAAATCATCCCAAAATTCTTTTTTAATTTTTTGTTCTTGTCTTCCTATTTTTTTTTAAATTCTGAAATGGGAATGAATATATTCAATTATGTATGGCTGATTATGATTATTGTTAAGTCAACATTTCAATATTATTTATTACAGATTTCTAATCAGTTAGAAGTGATGTATACTAATCCACAAACATCTGAGCAAATTTTTCACAATGCTCTTAGAGTTATTGCAGCTATTCGAACACTTGATATTGATTATGATATTCAGGTAAGTTGTTGTTGATAAATACATGAGTGGATATAGATAGATGGATGGATGAATGTAGATAAATAGATATATAGTTAGATGGATGGCTGACTGGATAAACAAATAGATAGAAATTAAATGAGTAGATAGATGGATGGATGTATATATAGATAGTGATGATGGGTGGATGAATGAATAGATAATAGTTGAATAGATAGATAGACAGACAGATAAGTAGATGGGTACATAGGCAGGAAGGCAGTTATGTAGGTAGGTGAGCATATTTACATAAATTGTTTAGAAAGATATTAGGTTTATAGTTTGCTTCAATGAAAATAATAGATTAAATTGTGCACTAATACTCAGCTGAAGTGAAATTTTTTTCCAGTTAATAACAAAATAAGGCTGAGTGCTTTCGAGAGTTACAAATGTAACGAGGATTTGCCGTTTTCCACATATATA
>JAQFVV010009297.1:0-14643 GCA_028023455.1 Epiperipatus broadwayi | reverse complement strand
TTATAATATTTAGTGATATCTTAAAAATTACAAAAAAAGTTTTAAATTTTTAAAGCATACATTGATAGATTTAATAGATATTAAAAATAATTTCTAAACATTTTTAAAACAAACATCAAAGATTTTGTTTATTTTGCAAATTGAATTTGCTTTACCTGAAATTTGATGACATGAAAGCATTTTGTTTTGATTAAAATCTAATTTTTAAATTTTATTTAATTCTGATAAATAATAATGGTCTAATATCAAAATGAAAATTGAAAGCTTAAATCTAGTGCGAACAAAAAAATATGTCAGAATGTTAGCGGAATGCAAAAGGGTTGACATCTTAAATATATTTCAATCAATAAGATATAATGAACATTAAAGCTTTATCAATTTTCAGTAAAATTATACTGGTATTGTTTGATTTTTGTAATTTTATCTTTTATTTACTACACTTTTGACAGGGTTCAAAATAACTTATTTTTGCATGTTAATCTTTCAAGTTAGAAGGTTTTACTTCCCAAATTCTGGTTTTCCACAGCGATACTTCTATAACAATAACTTTACCGAATTTTATGCTATTAATGCTTTAATTTTCTTTATGATGTAATATCAATCCAGACTTGATTGCCTTTGATTTTTACAGCATTTTGGTCAATTAATTGGTTATCAAATCAAGGCAATCTTTTATCTATCTTATAAGACAACACAGTAAGCAAGTTATAAG
Source organism: Epiperipatus broadwayi (assembly GCA_028023455.1). Classification (NCBI taxonomy): domain Eukaryota; kingdom Metazoa; phylum Onychophora; class Udeonychophora; order Euonychophora; family Peripatidae; genus Epiperipatus; species Epiperipatus broadwayi. The sequence continues at coordinate 13,931 of JAQFVV010009297.1, read as the reverse complement.
ACATTTTATGGCTCTATATTCATTTTTCTGCCAGTGACTACACTTCTAGATAATGACATCAACTTAAAGTTGACAATTAGCAATCATCTTACAATTCAAACCAGTGGTGAACATTTTTATGAGTGCCTTTGAAAAAATAGTAATAATAAATTAGTTTTCACAAAATGTTTTAGCTTGTTTTCTCCAAATCTCTTGAAAGTAAATTCCTTTTCTTGAAAGGGCTTCTGTTACTTCTTTGAGAAAGTTATACTTATTATGTCTTCAAACAATAACAATTAATAACTAAATTTGGCCTACAACTGTTTTCTTTATAATTGCAACTGACCACCTATGCAACAATTATTGTACTTTCTGAATTGAAAAACATATTGACTTATTTACCAGATGATGATATATTTATAAAATTTAAATGTTTATGATTAAAGTGAATGATTTAAATTATTTTCTTTTATATTCACTTTATTAATTAAATGAATAATTATTGAGAAACTGTTGGAAAAATGAATATATCATTATCAGATAAACAAGTCAATATGTTTTTTGATTCAGAAAGTACTTCATATTGAAATGTTTACAGGGTGATGTTATATTTATTTTTCCAGCAGTTTCTCAATAATTATTCATTTAATTAAAAAAATAATACAAAAGAAAATAATTGAAATGACTTATTTTAACCAAGAATAACTTTTAAGTTTTATAACAACTCAACTTTAAATCGAAAAAATATAAAATTATCTGTATAGAATTATCCAAACAAAAATACCTGAAATACACAAGCTTATTATATACCTGTGTCTATATATGTAATATATAGGGTATATGAGCACAGACTTTCATTAAAGTATGAGGATTGGCTATCTTAATATATATCTGAGCACTTATAGCATATATGTGTGGAGATGGTAATCTGGACCAACTGATGATTGCTGGTTTAGCATGAAACACGTATATTGGTGATTATTTATCTTTTCAACATACATGCGTTTAAGTGTATCAGTGATATGAGATAGTGCGGAGAGTGGTGGGTCATGTGAAAGTCTGTGCTCATATACCAAACAAAAATAATAAATTCTCAATTTTCAAATTTTCATTTCAGATGTCAAATGCGTTGACCGGGAAGCGAGCCCGGAAGACAGCTATGCTAACCACTAGGCCACCAATGCTTGACTCAGATTTTAATTATGTTTAAGCACATAAAGCAATATTTCAGTTAAGTTTTACTTTTTATTAGATAATTTTACTCACTATTAAAAAATTCAATTGGACTAACTTTTTTAACTTCGTAACACATTAAATATAAATCTTTCTTAATATTTAACATATTCATTATCTAAATTTACTTAATTTTAACTACTACAGAAAATTGGGTTTAGATCTTTAAAATGATCAAGTAAATCATAATTCCAAAAAGAATACGAAACTGATATGACATCTGTTTTAAATCTGAGGGCATATACACATTTTTAAATACTACATATTTGTTAATGTTACAGTTTTAATTTTATAATAACCCACTTTTAGCTTATTTTACGAAATCAACAATAAATCCCAAATTGATCACATTCTCCAAATTATATAACCAACTTTTCTCTAATTGTTACCAAACCATATCTATTTACTTATTTAGATTGTTTTGACAACATAATGAAGATTCACGATTTAGCTAAGCTCATGGCAATTATCATGTGATTGCATTCATAAAGCTAGTTAGCTTTTAGAAAAAAAAAACAGATTATATATACATATATAATGCATAAATAAGAGAAAAAAATATGTAGCCATATATATTATCATACATGAACGAGGCTGTATTTATATCTGGATTATAATGAAAGTTACTCTTGTTTATAAACTTCTTAGATTTGTTTCTCCTCATATATATCTTGGACAGCTAATATGCATAGTAATTTTATATTGGTTGGACACTCTAATATATAAAGGGATTCTGAAATGTTTACTAGCAACACTTTGCTTATTAATTAAAACAGAACATAATTTGTAGTGTTTGATATTACATTGTAAAGTTACATACTTTTTGGATTTGAATAATAAATATGGAATAGAGTCTTCTATGAAGGTTTGAATTAAGCCATATATAAATAAGACTGTGTTTCTATCTGTATTATAATGACATTCATTCCTGTTATATCCTTACTAGATTTGTTCACCATTTATATATCTGATGCAGCTAATGTGGTTGATCAATTTGTACTGGTTGAACAATCTAGTATTTAAAGAGTGACTAAAATTGGTATGATATAGAATACAGTCCCAGCCATTTTGAATTTTAAGGATTGTACAAAATTATGACTAAAATATCCAAGTGATAAATGATATCAAGTAATTTACACATGGTTGCAATATGACCATTCATTACATAATCACAATTTACATCAATAATTAAAAAATTAAAGTGCAAATTTTGTAAGGACTTCACATGATCAAGTGTAGATCTGATATCCACATAACAAGATCAAATGTCAACAACACTATTTTTCTTATCTCCATTTTTTTTCTAACTACATGTAACAAAGGATGCTTGCCACATCACAGTTTCTTTCTGGTAAGAAAAAATCTGATTAATTGTAAAAATTAATATGCTTTATTCAACATGTGGGTATAGGCATGTATTGTAATAAAATTTATATTTTAGAAGTCATAACTTTTAGTATTTGGAAATTATATGCTTGGTTTGAATAATTTTACATTTATTCAACAAGTGGTTATAGACATATATTGTAATAAAATTTGTACTTTAAAAGTTATAAGCTTTTAGTATTTAGATTGTACTTACCACAATTTTGAATTCAAAGGACTGCCCCAAAACACCACTGACACATCTAAGCAACCTTGTGTAGACAATTGAATAGTCTACATGAGGTTGCTTAGATGGGTCAGTGGTAGTTTTGGGGGGTCCTTAGAATTCAAAATGGTGGTGAGTGCATTCTAAATCAGCACCCTAAAATGTTAATTAACAGCATTGTAGTTCATTTAAGTTTAAAGAATTTAGCTGATGGGCATATTTCCCCACCATGATCACAACAATAATCTTCAATTCTCTTCAACTTATTCTTAGTCATTACTATGCCAATATTGTGGAATTTGCATATGTTATATTAATATTGATTGACCACTCAGATACTCAAAGCCATTGTTACAATTAGTAAAAAGAAATGGCTTATGGGATGAAAGGCTAATAATATTTGAGTCCTATATTTTTTTAAATGATTGAAGACTGCAGTCTAACAAATAGAGAGAGAATAAACGAAAAAGCATTAAGAGAAACATTGTTTGAACTGGAAATAGTAGCTGGTGTTTCATGTTATATTATCTGAGTAATGCTTATAACCTGTTCATATTTAACTTTTAAATTTGTATATCATTTTATCATTTGTTAACTGTGGAATTTGGTAGTAGCCTTGACACAGAACTAAATAATGATACACAACTGCAGAATCAATGTCACTTCAGGAGTTCACAATAGAAAAACAAATAAATATTTCCCTGAAGAGGAAAAGTTAAAGTGTTTCTGATCTTTGTTTACTTTCTTAATAATATCTAAATACTTATTATCCACCAGTATTAGAGGTTATCTAACTTAAAAGTAAAATCCTACTGATGAATAGGCAAATAAAAAGATAGTTCAAAAAGTGTTTGCATAATTATAAAGGATTAATACTGTTCTCTTGATTGATAAATGGTTGTGATAAGGTGGAGGTAAAGAGGTATGCATTAATAAAATTCAAGAATAATAAAAATATCGTATCATGATTATTCACCCTTTCCTAAGATATTAAGAGTAGATAAAAACTAGTCTTTATTTTTAATACACCTGTAGAGGTCCCTACTATCGCATTTTACACGCATATTCTCGAGGTTACAGCCTCAATAAATATTACTTACGTAATCAATGTGCGTTTAATAAATGTATAATTAAAAGTGGTGTAGTAACTGTCAAATATGTAGATTCGGGTATTTGAATTTGACTCACTTGATCAATGAAATGTATATATAAATACATGAAAGCAGTCACATCTAACAATACCAAGAATATCAATCTGTTTGTTGTCAAGGCAACCTTTTTATCGTGATAAATATGTTCATATATATATATTAAAGAAACAAATTATGACTACAAATGTAAACATATATTTTATCAGATCTTTGTCTATGCACATGTCTGCTTGATGTTAATATCAATGTTTTACTACCGTTTTGACCTGGATCAACCATTTGAGTAATACCTACTTTGACACGACAGGTGAGATACAGCCAAAATACAGGGATGAACCCAAATAACACACGTTGATATAAATAGAAATAAGTTTGTGTTTATAAGTTAGTTAAACCTGTCTTACTAAAATAATTTTTAAGTTTATTATTTAAGAAGTATTATTTTAGGTTACAATGTGCAACCTTTGTTATGTATATAGAATTAATTAATTCACCTAAGAGTGTAAACTTAAATTATTTTCTTCACAAGAAAAACATCTTTTTTCGTGCGAAAAATATAAAACGTCTTAATTTTTAATAAACACAATGATATAATAAATACAAATTATAATTGTTTTCAGTATATTACATTTGCTGTTTGAAATAAAAGTTAATTAATCAACAAGAAAAACTAATTAACGTTGTTATACGATACAAAATTAAGTAATCGTAAAGAATCCAAACATGCTTTTTTATTATAAATCCTTGTTGATAGAAGATATGAACTGAGAGATAAATATCGTACTGATCAGCTAGGACAGCTGATACTTTTACATAGATTATCGATAGTCTCATTATCACCGTCATCAAAATTTTAAGTTGTTTTGAGTCATCTGTAAAAATATCTTTAATCCATTTTTTTCAAATTGTCTTTTGGTTTCTATCTGTTTAATAAAATTCTAATCCTGCAGGGTTTAGTGCAGGAAGATCAAGACCTATGAATTTTTGCTCAACTTTGTGATTTTCGATGGTTAATGCTTACAATAATTTTTAACCATAAACTATTTGAATATTTATTGACTTAGTAAGCAGATCTTACATCAATCTTTCTTTCATCTTATCTATCTATCTATCTATCTATCTATCTATCTATCTATCTATCTATCTATCTATCTATCTATCTATCTATCTATCTATCTATCTATCTATCTATCTATCTATCTATCTATCTATCTATCTGTCTGTCTGTCTGTCTCTGTCTATCTATCTATCTATCTATCTATCTATCTATCTATCTATCTATCTATCTATCTATCTATCTATCTATCTATCTATCTATCTATCTATCTATCTATCTATCTATCTATCTATCTATCTATCTATCTATCTATCCATCTATCTACCTGTCTGTCTATCTATCCATTCATCCCTCTATCTATCTATCTATCTATCTATCTATCTATCTATCTATCTATCTATCTATCTATCTATCTATCTATCTATATATCTATCCATCCATCCAACTATCCATCCCTCTATCTATCTATCCATTTGTCTGTATGTCTATTATCTGTTTGTCTGTCTATTTATCTACCTATCTTTCTACCTATATATCCATCTATCTAATTATTATTCTATATATCTATCTGTCTGTCTGACCATCCAATTGTTCTTGCATCTGTCTATCCAACCATTCATCCATCAATCTACCTTTATACATCTACCTACCTACCCACCTATCTATATATTTGTCTGTACATCCATTCATTCATCTATCTATATTCATTTATCACCTATGTATCTATTTCAGTGTATTCTATTTCTAAGTATTTTTTATATTTTTTAAAATTCAAGCTCTATCTATCTCAGTGTTGTGTATTTCTAACTGCTTTTTTAACATTCTTTGGAATCTAAGTTTTGTTTTCCTTTAACTAATATATTCAACCCAACTTTATTTTAGTCTTAAATTTTTGTAAAAGCATAAGAGAGGTCTGCTAAAACATTAGCTGCACATCTTAAATGTCAATTTTATATTAATCTCAGTTTGCATTCACTCCATGTACATACATTTTGAAAAATATAATTTACAATGTAACAACTGTTCATAAGCCATATAATTGCCCATAGCTTATTTTCTAGAGTATAGAATTTTTCATATCATCAAACGTGATTTGCTTCTAACAATATCTATTGAACTGCTTTTTCTATTTACATAGATCCAATATAGATTAAAGTCCCACCAAAATATAGATGCTATAATAAATATCTATGATAATTCTGTCAGTGAAATGTAATAAATTAAAGGCAATGCCAACATTATATATTCTAAGAAAACATTAAAAATAGTGAATATAACATTAATGCATTTCCAGTAATGAGCAGCCTTGTCAAAGACCATACTTATATTTAAAACTATATCAAATGAACCTATGAAAATTGTGCATTTAAGTGGGCATGTTATAAAATGCATTCAATTGAATACTAGTGGATTTTCAGCTTATTGCTGAGTCTATGCTGTTAATGAATCATGCTTTTTTAAGTTTATATTTCCTATTCTTATTATTATTATTCTCACTATTATCATCATTATATTAATCAGGTGTATTTTTTTAGAATGAAAAATAGTAATAATGTGATAAATTTCAAAACTGTTTGTATATCCTTTAATCAGATAAATTTGAATAATGGGATTAAAGAAAATTCTATAGTTTTTATTAAATAATATGATTTCAGCTTAGCCAATTTAAAGTAACTGTTGACTGATTACATCAAAACTAAAATTTTTGCAGAATTATTACATCAATTTTTTTTTTATCATAACACAAACACACACATATAATAGGTTTGGGATTAAATACACCGTTTAATCTAAAAGTACTTTATTTACAGTTTTTTGGTTAAACAGCTGGTTTAATTCAAAAACTATATTTATCTCATATAACTGTGAAAACATTAAATATAATATATATAATTGAGACAGAAAGTTGTGATTATATGGATTTAATCAGTGAAGAGAGTAACAACTTCATGCTCTCAAATCAAGATATATCAGATTGGCCTATATAATTGAGAATTTAGGTTAAAAATATGATAACCATTCTTATTATTATAAAGTCACTCACTATCTTGTGTCAAGATTTGAGAAGTCCCTCTATAGTCAAAAAACAACATTATTTGATTATGTATGTATATATTCATTTCCTTAAAACCTCATCACGTTAGCATAGAAATCATTGCTCCATAGACAACAATTAAAATCACATGAACTTCCATTTATATATTTTTTAAAACCTATTATTATTTATAATACTTCACTCATATACACTTTAATGCAATTAATTTTCTTAAAAACTTCTTTATTTTCTTACAGTTTCGACTGTCCAGCAGTCTTCTTCAGAGCTACAAGATTTGAATAATACAAATACATAATTATCATTTCATACATATATGTATAAATCTTATATAAATCAAATATATATATATATCTCCATCATTTTACACACATATAAAACACACACATATATACATATATATCAAAATATACACATATTTTCTTCATATATATACACATATAAATCTATATCACCCCTAGACATATATATAACCCATATCTACATCTATATATATATATATATATATGTATATCCAATCAAGATATACCTCTTTTAAACATATAACCATATACATATATACGTACACCTATAGACATATATACAATCTTCATATATAATACAAAACATATCCAATTCACCGTTTTTTAATTTTTTTACCTTTTTAAACAATTCCATTTTTACTTATTTTTAAATCAATCTTTTAAATATTCTTCTTTTTAATATTATTTATAATATTTAATACTATTTTATTATTATTATTTTTATAATTATCTAATATATAACATCTTTTACTTTACTATCTTTAATTTTACTTTTTATAACTTTTATCTCTATTTCACTAAATAATATTTTTAACATTATTAAAGTTAAAACAACTGTAAGGAAGATGGAGGTAATAATGTTAAAAATATTATTTAGTGAAATAGAGATAAAAGTTATAAAAAGTAAAATTAAAGATAGTAAAGTAAAAGATGTTATATATTAGATAATTATAAAAATAATAATAATAAAATAGTATTAAATATTATAAATAATATTAAAAAGAAGAATATTTAAAAGGTTGATTTAAAAAGAAGTAAAAATGGAATTGTTTAAAAAGGTAAAAAATTAAAAAACGGTGAATTGGATATGTTTTGTATTTTATATATGTGTAGATAGAATATACATATGGATGTGTATTAGTAAAGATATATGAAGATTGTATATATGTCTATAGGTGTATGTATATCTGTATATGGATGTATGTTTAAAAGCGGTATGTCTAGGTATTGGATATGCATATATATATAGATGTAGATATGGATTATATATATGTCTAGGGGTGATATAGATTTATATGTGTATATATATATGAAGAAAATATATGTGTATATTTTGATATATATATGTGTAAAATGATGGAGATATATATTTGATTTATATAAGATTTATACATATATATGTGAAATGATAATTATGTATTTGTATTATTCAAATCTTGTAGCTCTGAAGAAGACTGCTGGACAGTCAAAACTATAAGAAAATAAAGAAGTTTTTAAGAAAATTAATTGCATTAAAGTGTATATGAGTGAAGTATTATAAATAATATTTATGATTATATGAAGATATGCAAAAAAAGTGAAGGAGAAAAATAAGAGAAAACCTATTATTATCAAAGAATATCTTCAGATAAAAAACAAAACAAAACAATAACAGACTAAACCTTAGCAGCAATGAGCTGATTGACATAAAATCTTTATTCAAAATAAAGCTCGTTTGAAGATTTCCTTGGTCATTATAAATAAATATCAATCTGTCACTTTTGCGGAAGCGGTATTAAAAAAGAATATTATTGATTTTTTTAACAATAGCAAGATTGTCATCCTTACCAGCAAATATAAATAAAATTTAAAATAAAAAAATAAAATCTCACTAAAATTATACAATATTAATATTCTAAAGCGAATGGTCAACCTTCTATAATTCCAAAATTATATTGCTTTTTAAACAAATTATCTATTTTATTCTAAAATACGCGATCAATATGTATATATCAATTTTATAAAATACGTGATCAAAATATGTATCAATTTTATAAAATATGCCATCAAAATATGTATGAATTTTTTAAAATATGTGATCAATCAATACATGTATCAATTTTATAACATTTGCGATCAAAATACGTATCAATTTTATTTTTGAGCGTATTTTTTTTTCTTTTATACATTTTAATTTTAGAAAGTAGATAAAGTTAACATTATTCTTTATTTGCACTTAAGTGTAAGATTGTTTTAAATAAATAAAAAACAAGACAATTGAAATACTAGATGTTATTATTGGAAGTTATTATAGTTTAGCTTAGTAATGGAGTGTTTACATGATATTTGCCTTAAAAAATAAGGGAGATGTATTAAAATTTAATAAATTTATATAAAAATTATTTACTTTATTTAAATTACTTTTTTGTTAGTGTCCAACTTATCTAAAACTTGCAACAATTATCATTTATGCAAATCAGTCTTAACATCGCATATAATATTCTATGGATTTGCATATTCAACTCCCATTTCCCCACTAGATAAGCTTTTTGTAGCTGGTATATTGAATCTTAATAGCATAAAATAGAATCAGGACTGATGGAAAGTATTTTGTACTGGCATAAACACCTAAAAACGAGTTGCAAATACATCATCACTTCAGTAATATACAAATTTAATATAATTTTAATAGAAAATCTCCACCCCTAAACACAAAATCAATAACAACAAAAATAAATAAATAAGTATCTAACATAAGGATTGAAATTTCTTCCTCACCTATCTTTTTATAGGATTTAGTTGAGATTTAAAATAATGGAGGGTGCATATTTATGTTATACATTCAACAGCCTTGCATCAGTTGGTGAAGTTGATGGAGAATACGAATTGGGATAGAGAGATTTCAGATTTGAAGATCTAGCACTCGGAATTCTTATGAACTCCTAAACAGTAAAGCCATTTGTCTTTTTTTATTTTATATATTAAACAAAGAAATAGTTAAGAATTTAAATTACCATTAGTTATAAATCCAATCATTATCACTGAAGTTCATCCACACTCTTGTAAGACAAAGCGTCAACTGCAAACATTATTTTAAATTGATATCACAGTCCCTCCTCATGGAGTTGCGATTCTCACACCCTGTATCAGTTTGGTGAAATGATATTCATATATGTCATGGGTGGCTAAACATTTAGATGTTGGGGGCTACTTTTTTGGTGAAAGTGTATCTGAGGGATATTACTTTTTTTTGTCAGGGTTTCGATCCAGGAAACCGGGAAAAGCATTTTTGCCAAACAAAAATAATAATGGTTTGAAGTCCTGTTTTTTTTAGAATGTACTTATGAATTGGTATTTCTTTTTTTGTAAGGGCTTTTTAGGTACTCAGAAATATTGGTGACATTTTTAGAAGATCCATAAGAACCGATGAATTGTTTTTCTATAAGATACAAACTGTCAAACATATTTTACTATGACTACTGTTAAATTACCTCAGCTCCCTTTAGTATTGTAATTTGTCCATGTTGCTTTTTATAAAATATTTATTAAATTACAATTACTGAATTACTTATAAATAATTATTTTCTAAAGCTGGTCCTAATTTAAAAAAAAAAAAAATTCAAGAAAATATCAAGAAAAAAAAAAAAGAAAATTATTGTTTTAGAATTTTATTAAAATAAATTAGATGCAAATTTTACAAACAAAAAAATGACAAAGTAAAAACAAAATATTTTTATTATTATTTTGATTATACTTGGCAGCAAGTTTGTCAAAATTTGGCTTCTAAGAACCTAAACTAATTATTCAACAAGATTCCAAATGTAGATCTGATAACTGTGATCTATGTTTAATTTCATTGGATTCATGCAGGAAAATGCTGATTCATACAAATACATTGAACCAAAATGCATTGAAATATGCAGCAACTCTCCAAATATTTGGACATTTATCCTTGCTTATTAATGTCCAGAAAGCTCTCATTTGAAGTCATTGATTTTAATGTATATCACATTTAATATTTATTATTTCTTCTTCCAGGCCTGATGAATCTGTATGTACAAATTCATTAAATTCCATAGTGATATCTCCAATACTGATGTTAACATTAAATGGATAAAACAAAAAACTAGCAATATCTTCAAGTTTGTCAAATTCCATGAATCTTTCTTCAAATTTCTTTATGAGGAGTATTACATTTTCAACATATTTGTTGTAAATTAGATTCTTTCTATCTTTAGACTCATCAGCCATATTTTTGAAATGTTTTAATTCACTACACTTCAGTTGCATTACAAACATTCTTAATTTTTTTTGGATGGCTTCAAAGTGCTTATCATAAGTATTATTGTTTTATCTTTTCCTTGTACTTCTACATTTAAGTTATTTACTATATGGTGAAACTGAGCTGAATTCAAACCCAAATAGCTATCTGGTTTGGTAGGCTGAATTTGAAGACATTTACATGTCTGATAAATTCATGCTTTCAAATTGAAAGAAACCTGTTTTATAAGTGCTGACTTTTGAGTTAGTATTTTATATCTAGTTTCTAGACTCTCAGCCCTCCACTGATGTAAGCCATAAGCTCGAAGCCAGCTGGTCTGGAGGTGGGCATAATGATAGAGATTTTGAATTCTATCTCTTTTGACACTTATAAAAACAAAGCTTGTTTAGAGCTATTGATAAGCTCCATCTAGTGATCATATATACATAAATATGTGTGTTTTTAGTGTGGGAGATGGTAATCTGGACCACCTGATGAGTGCTGGTTCAGCATATAATATGTATATTGGTGATTATTTATCATTTCTACATGTGTATAGTCATGTATATCAGTAGTATGAGATAGTGTGGATAGTTGAAGGTTGCTTGAAAGTCTGAGTTCAAATCCCCTATATTTCTTAGAAACATAAATTTAAAAAAATTATACCAGTAAAAGTGCCTATGCTAATAAATTAACATGTATGTTAAAGTTTATATATAACATTATAAATTTGCATGTGAATGATTAATTAAAAGAAGATTGGAAAAAGTTGTGAGAAATATTTTTTTTCTTTTTAGTGGATTTAAAAAAAATCCATAATCAATGCATCCATTTTCAAAATTATCAACAGAATTATCATTAAATATATAATATTTACATTTTTGAAAACATATTGCACTTGAAACCACTAAGGCATTACACGACCATTATTTCTTATGCTTACACAATCTGCTAAAACAATAGCAACTCTGTCTATGCAGTAGTGCCACACAATGTAAGCATTGGCAATCAATGAATGCTAGAATATTTGTGCATTGAAATCTCTATCTAATGCCTACTAGGGGTAGTGCTTTTAGAACCAAGGCTCCCCACTTATGGAAACCATAACAGAAACTAGTCTGGAAATAATGGATGAATAGACACTAGACAGGGATTTTGGTGACACATCTTTTATCCATTTCTTATTATGGTTTGCATTAGATGATATCATTGTATGGAGAGAGTTGCTATTGTTATATTACGGTTGCTAATTAATATAGAAAAAAGTTTTAGCATTTACACATTTTATTATTATTATATTTTTATTACATATTTATATTTAAAAGTAAGTTTTTTCAAGCCAAAGATTTGACGGAAACTTAACATTAAAATTCTGTCCACTATTAAGATTTTTTATTTTCAACTTAAAATATTTAAAAACTGCATTTAGTTGTAGTAGAAAAATAACATATTTTAGCTACCATTGAAACGTTCTTTGTTCTCCTAAGGAATTAAGTGCAGCGGAAGAGCAGTGTACCTTCATTTTTTCCACAATCAATACTAACCCACTCGGATATGAAAGCACTAATTAACAACGATGGTTTCATTATTGTAGTTCACGAAGACTAAATGCCACACCACTGCTTCTGTCACAATATTATTTGAAAAAATAGATTATAATTATAAAATATAAAACAAATCTATTTTACACATTAATACTTTCTTAAACAAAATTAACATGACTAAAGAAATACTGGTATGAATTTTTAAATTATAAAACAAATAAAAAAATTCTGAATTCTTAATCCTTTGACAAATATGTTTTGTTTTAAGAATCAGATTGGAGATTATACTTCGACAGGTTAAAAACGTTTACTTATAAACATGGATAATAATAATAACATGTGTTATAAATTGAATACTGTAAAACAGAATTACTCATATTAATTACTAGTGCCTCTCCTTTTTTTCTCAATAAATTAGCTATTTTCAGCTGACTATCTATCTATCTGTCTGTCTGTCTGTCTACCTACCTATCTATCTATCTATCTATCTATCTATCTATCTATCTATCTATCTATCTATCTATCTATCTATCTATCTATCTATCTATCTATCTATCTATCTATCTATCTATCTATCTATCTATCTATCTATCTATCTATCTATCTATCTATCTATATGTCTATGAGTCTGTCTATCTATCTATCTATCTATCTATCTATCTATCTATCTATCTATCTATCTATCTATCTATCTATCTATCTATCTATCTATCTATCTATCTATATGTCTATGAGTCTGTCTGTCTATCTATCTATCTATCTATCTATCTATCTATCTATCTATCTATCTATCTATCTATCTATCTATCTATCTATCTATCTATCTATCTATCTATCTATCTATCTATCTATCTATCTATCTATCTATCTATCTATCTATCTATCTATCTATCTATCTATCTATCTATCTATCTATATGTCTATGAGTCTGTCTGTCTATCTATCTATCTATCTATCTATCTATCTATCTATCTATCTATCTATCTATCTATCTATCTATCTATCTATCTATCTATCTATCTATCTATCTATCTATCCATCCATCCATCCATCCATCCAT
>JAQFVV010009296.1:0-14654 GCA_028023455.1 Epiperipatus broadwayi | reverse complement strand
ATATATATTTAAATGGACATATTAAGGCTCTATGCATGAGGGGGCAGAGTAATTTAAACATGGGTATGACAATACGATTGGCATCCTCAAGGGCTTTGAGTATCCCTTAATCAGATTTTTAATGATATGGATAGCTAAAGAGTTGGAGAGTAAAGAAGATTGAAGCCTGTCCATTAAAGTTTGAATATTTGTTATTTTAATATAAACTGAGTACTGATTATGTATATGTATGGAAGATGATGACCTAGACCTACTGATGAATGTTGCTTTAACATGAAATACAAATATTGGAGATCATTTACCTTTTCCACATATATGTGGTCATATGAGTTGGTTGTATGAAAAGAAGTGAATAACTTTAGAGAGCTTGAAAGTCTGAGTTCATATCTAATTACATTAAGTTTAGTATACACATTATATTTGTATTTTTATATATATATATATGAATTTTTTCATGACACACAGTACAGTGAATTTTTAATCTTAATAACATATATATGCCTATATATTAAAGCCTACAGGATAAATAAAAATGAAATTTACGTATAATTATTTGAAATAGAATCAGGAATAATTTAAATATTGATTAATTAGGTCATAATATTTCTTGATATTTTTTTAAAGTATTATAACTTATTTAAAATTAAAAGAGATGCAAATATTTTATTAGATTTGTTCTTGATTTTGACAAAAATATAAAAGAAAACTATTTTTGCCTAAACAAAAATGTTTTTTTTAGGATAAGTATGATTATAAAACTTAATTCTAATATATTTGTCTGAAGGTTTATGATGATAACATTTTGGTATTAATTATATGAAGCATTTCCATCATTTAATATTAAATATTGAATATCTTTAAGTGACGAAAACAGTTCAACATATAATTAATTCTAATGTTTTTACTTAAAGAATTGAGAAAAAAAATTTTTAAAAAACTATTTTGAATTTTTGTTTTTGTTATATGTAAATTCACAAAAATAATCTTTGTTTTCCAATTAATAATATTGTTTTGCGTTAAATAATAAAAAATTTACTTAATTCTGCTTTTATCAATTTTTGTATATTTTATAGTATGTGCATAATAATTGGATGAATGTAACTGGAAAATAGACAGCTTCAAAAAAATTATAGTTGCTACTAGTCTGGAGATTGATGTTCTGAAAAGTATTTTCAGGGATTCTCTGTGATATCCCGTATAGCAGATACCATTTGCTGTATCTGAAATTCAGAGATTATGTAATCTGAATGTAAATTGAAAACGACATAAGTTATTATTTATGTTCGTAGAAACACAGACTTGAGAGAAAAATGTATGCTAGAATACATATGTGGTGTATTCACAAATGAAAATCTAAATTATATTTTTGCATATTGTATGCACAGATGGAAATAATCAACTGATGGGAAAAGTATTGATATCTGTGTAAAAACTTATTTAAAATATTAATTCTAATGCAGAATCTATTATGTGTATATGAAATCATTATATATATATGTGAAGCATAGTTAGAAAAAATTAACTCGTGAGTACAATATATAAAGTGACATTATTTTAAAAGCTAAAATTCCAGTGTTAAAAAAATATTTGTCAAGGGTCTTGGTGGCCTAGCGGTTAGCATAGCTGCCTTCCAAGCAGCTGGCCCGGGTTCGCTTCCCGGTCAACGCATTTGACATATGAAATATATATATATTTCCCCTTTTTATAAAGTAAACATTTTTAAAGTAAATTAACAAGGACGTCTTAACGGTGACAAGTTAAATAATGACTGAGGGGGGACAATGTCTGGATAAAATATTGTAGTTTTTTTTTTTTAAATTCTTTAAAAATTAATTTGGCTCTAAAAAGTTTTTTTTTTTTTTTTTTGTGTGTGTGTGTGTGTGTGTGTAAAAAACTTGAATGGTTTTATAATTGGAAAACTTTTTTTATGCCTAAGGATTTTATTTTAATGAAAATGATTAAGAAAAAAACTGAAATATGAAATGACTATTGGCAAAAATAGAAGTATATTGTAAAATTAATAATGAATATATTTTATTTTGTGGGGTGCACATATTATATATATATATAATATTTATATACATTATTAACATGTTTTGGTCTATAAAACTTAAAGATAGTAACCATGAATAATTGGACTATTTATGCTATATGTTAGTCACATGAATCTGTACTTTATATTTCTATAAACCACAATTTAAATAATGTTATATGAATAGTTTATTTATTAGTCTATGGAAATAATTAATATTTCATATCTGTAAATCAAAATCAGAATTATAATCAATTTATAATATTGAAATATTTTTCACACTTTTAATTTGTTTATTATTATTTTTACTTTTACTTAATTATACATATATAACGAGTTATTTATTTATATAGCGCTTTGTTTTTAATCTGTAACAATCATTGAAGATCACTCCACTACATATGCATTGTTGAGATTTAAACACTTAAGGAATACTCTTCTTTCCAAACATAAGATAAAGTCTTTTGAAAAGATAGAATGAATCCACTTTACTTTTTTAACCTAAACGTATATGTATAGACAAATCTTATACATTTGGAAATGAGATATTCTAATTAATTGATAAATTTATTAATCATTATTTTAAGTGAAGTTATTTAATATTGGTATAGATCAAGTATTTCCTGCCATTGCTTTGGTCCATATATAATCTCCAGGATTATTTTGAATCAAGAATCTAGCTTTGCACGTAATGGTATTTGGAGTATTGTGTGGTCATCTTTATAATTCTCTTTAAAATTATTTAAATGTTGCTAAAGTAATGATCACCTTTACATCCACACACTTTATTTATATGTTTTATGATTATGCCAGTATACTCGTGATACCTGATGGGCCTGCACAGTAATAATAATCAGCATCAATATAATCTTCCCTGAACTTTTTGATATATGCTAAGTTCAGAACTATTTTATCACATATATTTGTATGCAACAGAAGTATTGATGGTGCTTTTAAGAATATTATATCTCATGATTGGCATTAGTTTAATAATGATTTGTCTAAGATTTTATAGTATGCTTTTTTAAAATTCCATTACAAAAATGACTATGATTATATATACTTCTGACGATAATCTGCTGATTCTTTTATCTGTTCTAATACATTCAGTAAAAATATGGCTGATTATATTTGTTTTTTTATTTCTATATCCCATCTTTTTATAATTATATTTATGTAGAATATATTATGCATTTAGTATGAACTTATTCAAATTTGAATCCAGTTACAGGACAATACTTGACCCATTGTTTTAATGTCAAATGTTGAAATGTAATGATGTGTTGAAAGTTTGTTAAAGCCTTAAACAGATGACAATAACCATAATAAATTGTTCTGCATTCATTGTGATTATATTACACAAGATTCTTTTTTTTTCCAAAATATATAGGAATATTAATTTTTGTTTATTGCCTGACAAATTTCAAAGTTGTATAATTTTAGAAATTTTCTATAATTATAAAACAAAGTTATTTTTGGAATTGTTCTTTAAAACTTTAATTTTCAAATACAATAATTCTGCTCTAACACACTTAGGTTAGAGAAATTGAATATTGTAACAATTATATTTTTATCTGCGCTAAGTGTTTTTGAAGTTCCTGTAAAAAAAAATATTTTTGAACTTTAAATTTTAAAAATATTGTTTTACAAGACTATATTTTAAGATGTTAAATTTAATCTCAACTTCTATCACCTCTTGGTGAGTTTCTAAAACATTCAGTTGAAAAAAATAGTTGTATTATATATTTTTAAAAGATTATTTGATTTAGAAAATTTTCTGTACAATTTTATAGAAACATTTTAAATGATTCAAATAGGAACACCATTTATGTATTTGTGAGAAAAGTAAGGTATTTTTTTATTGTAGAAATAAAGTTCATAAAAAAAAGATAGCAGATATTTTTTGTGAAATTAATTGTTTATAAATTGCATTGCACAATGTATATAATGATTTCAAGTGAAAGAAAACATTTTTTTGTTTAGTATTTTGGAAAGTTGCCATGAGATCTGAAGAAGACTGCGAGGAACAGTCGAAACTGTAATTATAATAATAAATATTTTTTGCTTAAAAGGTGTAAAAAGATTGTAATTACTTTAAAAAGATGTATTGTTGAAAAACATCTTGATATATAATTGTGTAAAGAAAAAAATATATACTTTAATTTGTTGATAAACAGAGCAAAACTCTCCATACAGTATTGCCACCTGTGCTGAACAGAGTAATCAATGGATACCAGAAGGCTTGTGCATAAAATCCCTATCTAATGCCTACTCATCCAATATCCCTAGACTAGTTTCTGGCTTGTGGCCTTTGTCAGTGAGGAGCTTTGGATCTGAGAGCACTGCATCTAGATCTTAGGATCTAATGCAACCCTCTAGCAACCACCTTTTATCTCTACTTAACTACAAAACTATGAGAATGAAATTGAAAACACAAAAAATATTTTCACTCTAAGCTCAATAGCTTATATAGTCACTGACGAAGGCCACAAGCCAGAAACTAGTCTGGGGATATTGGATGAGTAGGCATTAGATAGGGATTTTATGCACAAGCCTTCTGGAATCCATTAATTACTCTGTTTAGCACAGGTGGCAATACTGTATGGAGAGTTTTGCTCTGTTTATCAACAATTAATGTGCTAGTATAGGAAATGTGATCATGTGATGCTAAATGGTTTAATACTTTAATTTGATTAGCTCTTAGTTATTACATTTACATAGATAGTAGAGTTTAAAGCTATTTTTTAAACAACCAAATCTGAAAATATTACTCTTATAATTCACAATCTGGATTCTCAAAAAATCATTTAAATGAACTTGCATATAACAGCCACATTTTCTTATTATTTTATAAAAGTGTATCACTTAAATCTAAAACTCATGAGTACATTTTAGGAAAGATTGAAATTTAAACTATCTCAATCATTTTTCAGGTTTTAGAGGAACCCAATGGCATTCAATTAAATTAAATCATTGTTAAGCAAATAATAATAAACATTCCCCAATGTGATGCACATTTGTTTGTCATTGACATAAGAAAAGGCGAATGCTATTTTCAAATTCATTTAAATGATTCTTTGGATATCGGGTTTATTAATTATCAGAGTAATGTTTTTGGACATCTAGGTTTATATTATCAGAATTACATATTTGATAAGCTATAAGTTATTTACAATTTGTAGTCAAGAAAAATTGAATTTTATTTGAGTGATTTCAAGATAACAAAGTAAATACCTTTTGCAAAACATCTGATTTTGAGGCTACTCAAAAAAGTAATTTAAAAATATATGAAAGAACTTGTTCATAAAAGTTTTCTCCTTTCTGCAATCTATATAATTTCCAGACTTATATAAAAATAATTTGAAAATACATTTAAAAACTAATACAAAAGAAAAACTCTTTCACTGCAATACATGTAATTACAAGAGTGTTGCAAAATAGTGTTATAAATTTTGTGAAAGAAATTATTTAAAACATATTTCAATTGAACTATGTGTGGGTGTAGTAAACTTCAAACTTCATTAAAGAATTTATATAGAAAAAATGTTCCTTCAGACTGAAGTGAAATTTTTTAAATGAAGAATAAAGAACTTCATATTACAGAAAAGCCTTTAACTATGGATTCTGTGATTAGAATACTTCTCAAAATCTTAATTTAAAGTGTATGAAAGAACTCACACTGGTGAAAAAAGTTTTTGTAGATTCAGTGATTGCAAAACTATTCTAAAAGGTTTCTAAATAAATCTTTTTTTTTAATAAAATCTTATTCTACTTTCTTTTTTGTTTTTCAAAATAAAAAATAAAAACAATCACACTTTTTTTATTTCCAAGACTTTTATTTTTCTACTATATCTTTAAATTTTTTATGTTATTTTTAAAATAAAACTTTTTAATTTTGAGTATTTGTATTAACTTTTTTTTTAACAAAATCTTGTTCGACTTTTTTTTGGTTTTTGTTTTTTCAAAACAAAATTTAAAAACAATCACACCTTTTTTTTCAACTTTTTTTTATTGAAATCTTATTCTCTTTTTTTTTTGTTTGTTTTTGGGTTTTTTTCTTCTTCTTCTAAACCAAAAATAACTTTTGTTGTCTTTTTATTTATTAATTTTTGGCAAACAAATCTTTTTTTTTAGCATAATAACAGATGGACTGCTATTTCTCTCTTTCGTACATTTACTCACAAAA
Organism: Epiperipatus broadwayi; assembly: GCA_028023455.1. Taxonomy (NCBI): domain Eukaryota; kingdom Metazoa; phylum Onychophora; class Udeonychophora; order Euonychophora; family Peripatidae; genus Epiperipatus; species Epiperipatus broadwayi. The sequence goes on along the minus strand of JAQFVV010009296.1, from coordinate 8,436 downwards.
ACGTTACTTTCCACATTATATCTGGAAATCATGTTTGGCCCTATTCTTTGCTGATGTTTTCCACATTTCAAGTTGTGTAGGGAAGGATGGTGATGGTGTGACAATTCTTAGTAATTCAGACTGCATGATTTAAGTAGAAATTGAAATACTATGTGTTCAATATTTAAAAAATTATGCCCACTTGAAATACAAACACTGTAACATGATATGATAGCCAATCGTAAATTGTGTGAATTCACATAAAGTATGGTAAAGCACAAAACATGCCATAATATTATTGTGCAATGCCATCAAGCAGCCTAAAATGGCTAATACAACAAAAGTGTTGTATTAGTTATAAGTATGGCTGCGTAAATGGCATTTTTATGTGTTTTTACACATAAACAATGCCACCAAGTGGCCATGCCTGGCTATTAAAAGGGTACCAACTTTTTTAATTATAGCTTCAAAAACATAATTTAAAATTGTGTGAATGTAATCATATAAGTGAAAAGCCTGCAGTAGTAGAGGATGAAAATATATATTGGTGAAAATTTCTATAATTGTAACTTCAGTATTACAAGACTTTATAGAAAGTTGATTTTAACATATTTAAAAGAACTCATACTAGAAATAAATAATTTCATTATACAAAGGTACTTTCATTAATTTTGTTGAATGGCTAGCTTCCAATCATAGATTACTGAATTACCAGAGATTCAATTTGGATTTTAGCAAAATGTAATACACAAAAAAATTTTCATCAATTTCACATTGCTAAATTTTTATAATTTTAAATTAAAACATTTTTTCTCATAAATAGTAAATAATTAAATGTTTAAAATTAAGTATAACAAAACCTTATCTATTTATAGCCTGAAACAATGAAAAATACTGTACAGAGAAGTCCCTAGTCATTAATATTATTTTCCAGAATTTCAAATATGCATTTTTCTAAATAGTTCATTAAATATTTTCACATTTGTTTTTTTCTTTATATATTGTATTATTTCAGTTGGAACTTCATTAATGAATTGTCGTTTATTTGTGTTGCCTGTCTGTGTAGAATTAGTAAACAATGTTATCTCTGGTTGATCTTAGTCACGTGTGACGCATTTTTGAAGTGCCTTAATATTTTAAAATGATTTAAAGTTCTAATTTAAATTTATTAGAGTTTTTCTCAATTAGAAATACCAATTATTAATATTATTTTTATTAATAGCTTTTGCCATTCAAGATTTCCAAAAAACACTTATTATTTTGCATTATCAGACACTTTTTTGTTGCATTCATTAAGTACACTGTAATTATGAATTACTTTTTTTTTACATTTATTAAAATACAATCGTTATGATATACCTTTTATATTCATTTCACTTAACATATTTTAAAAAAGAAATGCGTAATATATATATATTCTTTTTTTTCTTCTGAAAATTACAGGAATTGATAAAGTCTTTTATTTTTCTAACAATTTACTTACAAATTTCCATTTAATTTAAAATGTTTGATCTAGATCAAAAGTATTTTACATATCTATATATAAATATCTTATTCCTTCATCAGAATGAAAATTTGTTGGGATATAAATCTGAATTATTTGAATTTATTATCTTTCATTAAGTTAGATAAGTTAATCACCAATCTGTGTAATGCATCATCAGTCTTCACCATTTGTTCTTTTATCTTTTATTTATAATGAATTCCATTTTATTCCTTTGTCCAATAACTGTGTCTTTATAGTAAAGTACATGGCCACTTTTCAAATCAGTTGTCTTTTTTTTTCTAACCTTATGAATTCTAATGATATTGTATGTAATGAACTAGTTTTTCTTCCAGTTTATTTGGGTCATTGTAATTTTAAAGTTATATCTATAGTTGTTAATATCTAAATAAAAGATCATCAAATTGCAGCTAAATCAAAAACCTAATAATTGTTAACATTCTGTCCATTCAATCATCAACTGCTATCCTGATAATAATTTTATATTGGGCTATGATGCTGCATTTTTTATCAGTGGTGACTGTAAATATAAAAGAAAATCAGCATTTACATATATACACTGACTTATTCTACCTTCCAAAACTCAAAGTTGTTTTATTTAGGAACTATTAAGTATCTGAGAAGGATGACCATTAAATAAAATCAAATGAATTCAGTAAATTTCCTGTGTGGTTAATATTGGTGACATATCATCACATGATAATAATTGCTGAAATGATAAGAGTGTATAGTGGATATTTAGATTTTCTCTATTTTGTTTCTTTAACACTTCAAAAAGAGATTTAAAAAATTTTTTGCAATTAATAAAAAAATTGTTTTTGTAGCCCATAATATTTATCCTGGATATATCACAAAGATCTAAAAGTGGTCAACAATATCTAATGCTCTGACAAAAATGGTAAAGTCCCATATTATGGGGAAGCCAAAGCATCACTGGAAACTAGATTATCTCAACATAAATATTCATATACTAAAGCACAATCTGATCCAGCACACAATTCTATTTTTTCACAGCACTAAAAGCTTGCAAGACATCCATGCAAACTGCAAATAATCAGCTTAGTCTGCAGAGAAGGAAACAATTTTAAGAAGAAAGATAAAAGAGGCCTGCTTTATCGCAATTGACAGCAACTCCATCAACAGAAAGGAAACGTGTTATTCTATATCCAGGAAATGGCTGAACTTTGCACAGATTTGCATAACATTAGACAATCAGTGACTTCACAAAGAGCTATGATTATGAGAGCTGTGACTCTTGAAAGCGCTCAGCCTATGGTTTAATAAGATATTAAATATTAGTTTTGTGTTTATGCGTTTATAGCGCTAGTATTGAATTACAGAATATTAACCAAACATGCAAAGTTTAAAATTAACTTGTATTACAAAGATCTATATAGTGTGTGTATATATATATATTCTTTTAATGAGACATACATAATTATTTTTATAATATTTTGTAATGAATGTGACAGATGTGTGATTTCTTGTTTAACTATAAATTTAATTTGGATTCCATCATATAATTAATCCCAGTTTGATGATTAAAATGTTAAATGTTAGAAAATGTTTTTATTACTTCTCGAGGTGATATATTTTGGTCTCAGTAAAGATTGTAACATTTTATTATCTAAATAGTATCGGTTATGCTTGCCTTCCCGACTTTTACTTTATATAATCAAATATCCAAATTAGTTTTTTTATAATTCAGAGAATTTAGTCTATCACTACTTTAAGAATGAAGTTCTTAAGAAATAATTTTGGACTTTTTTCCTTTATATACTCGTGATATAGACAAATTGGTGCAATATATTTGATCACTTAAGATTGCAAAAGTTGATAAATAGCTTTATGATGTAGTATAAAACAAATCAGATGATTTTTACTATTGAGAAAATATTCTTAGTTTTTTTAAACAAACAAAACTTTAACTGAATTTTTTCATTATTCTATTAATGATACTCTTATTTCTAAAACAACAACAACAAACAGGTTAAAAGGCTTAGGAGTCTGGTTTTGTAATACTAGTCTATTTTCAACACACATTAAATTATTTTTATATCTAATAGAATTGTTGAATTCATGCATAGCTTGATCAAAAATGATTTGCATAAAGCTATTATGTATTCATCTGTTATATATACATTGCAACAATTAGCATTACCTTGTTTTAGAATTTATAGGCGAAATATTGTAATTAATATGCGTATTGCTTTTACGTCAGACAAAAGCACTTCATGTCTGAATGATTAAAATCATTTTATTCAAATGGTTTAATAAATACTGATTTTTAGTTATTCTGTTTTTCATAAAAGTTTGTAAAAGTAAAATACTAATAATAATTAATTTAAGTTAGGTTTGAAACAGATAATATTTAGGGAATAAAAATTAAATGTATCATATTTAAAATTATTAAAATTGTTCTTTTTACTTTCTTAAGTATTGATTTTTAAAGTTTTTTTTAACTAATTAATATTCATATTTAATAAGTTGTAAAAATGCTAAACCAATCACTGATTATTATTTGATTTATGATGTCATGATTTATGTTACCTATAAAAGCAAGATATTGACAGATGATGGGGGGGGGGGGTTGAATAAAACCTTGAAAGATAAAATCACATAAATTTGTGTCAAGATTTTAAAGCATAATTTTTTTCTAAAACATTATTTTGTAATAAAAAAGTTATAAAGTATTATTAAAGTTGCAGGATAAAATTAAAAAGATATTTATAGATAATTAAATATGGAGTGAACTTTTTAAAACTTCTTCATTATAACAGACATTTCAGTAATGAACCTTGAAATTTTGGCTGATGATTGGACAAACTGCAATTCTTCAATAAACTATGCATTTTTGTAAGAGAAAGTATCTGTTATTGGAAATCATGTGTTCTAATGGAATACCTCAATATGTAAGGCAATGATTTATTGATTCTTATTGTGTAAAATACTGTTATAAAAAAATTTTAATTGACTTTATATTATAAGATGATAAAAATAATTACATAGAATTTCAAAGTGTGGAAGGATTTCAGAAAAGTGATCCATTTTACTTATTATTAAGATGATAAAAGGCTAAATGAATGATACTATAATTAATGTGATAAATAAGGCTTATCTTATTAACAATTAAACTCTATAATATTTAATTATTTGAAAAAAATATTAATCTTGTTTAAAGTGTAAAACAACTTGATTATCCAGTAGATAATATAATCTATGTGTAGATAAATGGATGAATGGAAATATATTGGAAAGAAAGACTGATGGGTCAATTCAGAAGAGATTCTGAATAAATTTATAATATTTATAGAACAGATGGAAATGTGATACAGATGAAATGTTCATTATTTATAATTATTTTAAATATATTAAATATATTTTGAAAAAATGTTATATGGATAAAATGTTAGTAACTTGATTTATTAGAAATTAATTTTAAGATTTGCATGCAGAATACAGGAATAATACTATTGACTTTATTTATAAAACTTATATAAAATAGGAAGAAAGATTTATTGCCATGTACATTTCCTAGAATAAATGCAACCTAATTGCATAATATTTAATATAATGGAACTCATCTACAATATATAAAATATTGTTATGATTATTAACTTAAACTGTGAATCCTATAAGGATAGTGTTTATATTTCATCGATGATTTTCTAATGAGAATATACTTTGCAAAAAAACTTATATTATAATTTCATTTTTTTAAGTGAAAACACATATTTATTTGTTATTTGGAGAAAGATTGAGGAACAGTTTTATTGAGCTGTTATTATGGGAACTAGCGTTTTATCTTTAGTAGGAGTTTTTTTTTTTTAAAGCTAGAAGTAAACTAACAATTGTTGATATCTTATTGTTTTAGTTATTTGATTATAACTAAACTTATATTAATTTTGGTAAATAGAATTTAGATTTAGTATAAATATTTTGGTTAAGTGTTAGATTTAATCTTTAGACATAAAATATGTTTAAAAACTTATGGGTAAAGTTTTACAAAATGTAAGTGACTATTGACCATAAGATATATTTTACTATTATAAAATTGTAATAAAGTTTGCAATTTTCACAGAAGTGATTAGTATCCAGTTAACCATGTGGATCAGGTAAAAATAAATATTATCTTTATTTTGTTTATAATATTAGAGTAATAATAATAATATGAAAATATCAAATGTATTTTTGAATTGAATGTATAATATTTTTGTTTTTCATAAATTAAAAACATAAGTTGATCTCATGGTTTGATAACCAAAATAATCTAAAAATATAACATTATTATGTTATTGGTGTTTTGTTTTGTTTCATTAATTAGCATTAAGAAAGATAAGTTCATAGTAAATTTTGATATTTATAAGTTTTCATAGTATTTGTATTGGATGATATTGATGGGATAATGTGGTATTTCATACTATCATATTATATAATGGCCCAATTTTATCAATGAAAGGTTTTATGGAATCTTGATATAATTGATCTTGTGTTCTTTAGATATCAGTAAGTGTTTGAAAGAATAAGCCATGATCAAAATGAAGGCCATTTCATGGACATAATAAAAAATGCCTTTTGGACATGCCTATACAAATTAGTTAGTTATTATTATAAACCTCATTACGTAATACATACATGATGAAAGATTTTTGGCTAAATATACTGGAGTACATATTGTTTGCATTTTTGTTGTTTAATATAATAATCTTATGCCCAGAAGTATGAATTAGGGAGAATCTTAGAAAGTTATAGAATAATTATGCAAAACAAATAGCCAATGTTTTAAATGTCTTTTTATTATGAATAAGGATCATGAAAGAGATCAAGTAAAGAATAATTCGTATTTTAATGTATTTTCATAAATATTTAATATATATGATATTTGCCTGATTGATCATAGATACAAGGATTACTTAGATTTGATTACAGTTAAATTTAGAAGCTTATTGTTTTATTATTACTTATAGGATACTATAAATGTTTAAATTACAAAATAAAAATTATAGAATTTTTATATTTGGTACTCTATTGCACTAAAGATTAGATTTAATTATAACTATGGGATAAGTAATGTTATCATGATTACAGGTACTTTATTTTAATCTTATATATATAATTTGCATATTTTATAAATAGCATATAGTAAATAATATTTTTTTTTATTAACTGTGTTAAATTTTAATATTGTTATGAATTATAATTTATGTTATTTAAATTTATCGTAAATAAATTATAAATTGTTTTAAAATTAAAATAGTGAGTAGTTTTATTTCTGGTTAATGTTTTTCATTGCTTATCGTAGTCATAGTATAAAGTTTCGAATCACAGCACAAAATAATAAATAAATGTATAATGATTATCGTGAATATAATTTATATCGTTTTTATGAATGCAAAGATTTAGTAAGTGATATTATTGTGGAGGAGTAATTAAATGTATAAAAGATTTAAATAGTATTAATAAAAATACTCACCATATTCATGTTACTGATTTATTTAAACTTGATAAATTTTATTGTGGATGATTATAAAAGTTTTATGTGAGGAAATACATTAGAAATTTGAAATGATGTTAAGATAAATTGCTATTTAAAATACAAAAACCATTTGTTATGTTTATTTATTTATTTTAAAAGAAAATAAGGAAGAAGTTAATTTGAAATTGTATTTTTAAATTTTGTAAAGATTAATGGATAGTGTTCTTGTTATTTGAATATAATATTAATAATATATTATTATTATTTTATAAAGAAAGGAAAGGTGTAAACTGAGTAAAGATAGTAAAATTGAGTAAATATTTATTATTATTTATAGTAGGAAATTATTTTAAATAAGTTGTTGTTATTATTTGATATTATGGTAATTCATAAGTGGTTATAGTCAAATCATTGTTTCTTAATTATTGATTAAATTGGATATAAGTAAAATCCCTCGTTATATTTAATTGGATAACCGAGTTTATCAGACTGAGAAACAATCTTATCCTGAGAAATTTATTTAAAATGTATTACAAAAGAGAATAGGTTAAAGATAAAATTAGAGAGATTGGAATGAATAATAATGTAATTTAATTAAGAATGTTAATTATTTTAATAAGAATTTATTTTAATGTAGGAATTGTTAGTCATTGGAATATCATTCATGTTGTTAAGGGTTAATATTGGTATGATATTCAGTGTCATTGAAAATGTTTTTATATATACTTAATTTTAAAATCCAAATGCCCTTATAGCTGACTATTAAGTCTCATGATTATTGGAGACAAGTAAATTAAAACTTAATATTAATTTTCATTAATAAGAAACCTTAAATAGTATTGTTATTGGTAAGTTGGAACATTCTAATATAATTATCATCTTTGAGCTAGGATTTTATTTCTGTGTTGAAATATTCACTTTTAGCATTACGATACTATATATATATATATTATGATTCGATATCTGTATTTTTAAAGCAATATACGTAATTATATAACTCCTAAGTGGATAAAAAATTTAATTATTTAGTTACTGTATTTACCAAATATTCAGTTATATAATATATATATATATATATATATATATATATATATATATATATATATATATATATATATATATATATATATATATATATATATATATATATATATAAAGCAAATCATATATAGCATGACATATATATAGCAAAACCAATTAGTCTGGGTATGGGAATATTCCAGATAGAGATTTTAAATATTTTTTCTTACTGCAGTTATCAATTAAGAGTTTGTTTGAGCTATTAGTATGTTCCCTATACTGCATATATATATATATATATATTGTAACCGTAAATCTTGAGAGATGATGATGTTTGCGCCAAAATTGTAAGCAAACTTTCCGTTGGAACCGTAAATCTCGATGTCGATGGCCACCGCGTTTGCGGCGCCAAAAGCTATAACCATACATCTGCTAGCCGACCATGTACAAGATAGTG
>JAQFVV010009295.1:0-14657 GCA_028023455.1 Epiperipatus broadwayi | reverse complement strand
TTAGTAATATATTTAATGAAAAAGATAAAAATATATGATTTTAACATTTTAATAAAATTTTACTTTAATTAAGCAGTTATTTTTCATGTTTTCTTTTTTCTTTAATCTCTTTCCATAAAAAAGGCAGTGCAATTAATCTAATTATTTTTTTTTTGTTTTTGGCAAAAAATACATTTTTTAATTAAAAAGAAATATCAAAAATGATGATTATAATTTGAGTTTTTAACTTGTTTTCCAATATTCATGTTGCAGAAAGAAAATAGTTGAACAATTGTTTTTTTCAAAGTTGATCTAATTGATTATTATTAAATTTTGTCATAAAGAAGATAGGATTGTGGTTGATTGAAGACATATTAATTCCAAAAGTATGGTTGTGGGTAAATCATTGGACTTCAAAAAGAGGCAGTTGAAGAGAACAATAATGGAATGTCTTAATCATGCTGTGGAGAAGAAAAGCAGATTCAGAAACTCAGTTGTTTACAAATGCTTTCTACAATGCAAACAATGTGCTAAGTTTAATTAAAAGCTAAACATCATCTACATTCACATAACCTGCTTCACTACAAAAATATATAGGAGAAAATATGCTCTTGACTAATTTGCAACAAAATCTTGTTTCCAACCAAGAGTATGCATATCTCTATGTGTTTGCCTGGAGTGAAAACTTATTGGAAAGGAAAATGGATAAATTCCTGCTCTGCATGTTAGCCTAATATATCCTATTGCAAAATGAAGAAAAAATGAAGTAATTGTGTACACTAACATAAAAATAAAAAACCTTCAAAAATAGCATCTAACTGGAAAAACTGTAAATAACAAATTCAAAAAAGGACTTAAAAAAAATTAAAAACATGATATAAAGTATTTTTTAATGTGCACAATAAATATAAATTTATAAAAGATTTTTAAAATTAAGTAGCAATTAAAATTATTTAATAATTTTATTAGTAGATTTTTTTAATTGAACATGTTTTTTTTAGATGACACAATTTTTCTTTTCTAATTAATAAAGAAAGATTTTAAAGTAACTTAATTTTTATAAAATTTGAGATGTCTTTTTTCTTTTATATTATCTCCCCTTCAATTGTGTAAAAAGGGGTGAGTTAATTTGAAATACTCTTATCTTGGATTGAAAAGCTGTTTTACAAGTTCTGTTATTTAAAGAAGTAACATAATGATATCAAAAGTTAATTAATTTAAGGAATAAAAACGAATTTTTAATTTTTTTTTTATGAAACTATATTTCTTTATAAGAATGTATAACTTTGAATTATCATTTTATCATGCCATTTATTGTCATTTTTTAATTATAAATCAGTTAGTTTATTAAATAATTGTTTCCAAAATATACTAGCTTTAATGACTTTATTCCTCCAGTGATGGATACATAAATTGGCAGTGTGTGAATCGATTTCAATGCAGTGTAGTGTTTGAGAGATTGTTTTCAAATAATACCAGTAACATTATTTTTAAAATAAATTTTTCTAAGCTGTTATAATTGTTTATCACTTGCTTGCAGTAATAGTTCATAAAGTTATTTCTCCCTGAGCTAAATCAGAGCACAATGGTTAGTTATATGGATGTAGGGAATTATGTTGATATTTGATATCCAGATGATAATTCCTGATAGTTATAATTATCACCCATTAATATTCATTAACTGAATTTTGTTTTTCTTATTATACTTTGAGTTTATAATAGGCATGCACCATCATAGTAGCCTATGTCCAAATAATTGATGAAGATCACTATATATATATATATATATATATATATATATATATATATATATATCAGTGCCCCAACATTATTTATTATTACTAGGAATCATGGATTAGCACTTTAGTATTGTCTGAGTTTAACAATGGCAAGATAAATATCCTATTTTAAAAGGTACTTCCTTTAAATTCAATCCCAGTGTTGTCTGTTGATGGTTGTTAATGATTATTGATCAGTTTTGATTTAATTATTTATCTCTAATATTGGAGATGCACTATTATGTTTTTGTTTATGCTGATGAACTGCTCATATTCAATGTATTCTACCTTATTCACTATATTCTCTTTATATTTGTTAAAAGGAGATAATGATAATAATTTATCATCTTCCTATGTACTGCCCTAATTTTCCATACCATTACTATACACACACACGCATAAATATATATATTAAAATAAAGATTCTCATAGGCTACAGATATACACAATGTATCTGGATAACATATATATATATGATAAACAAAAATGCAAGTTAAAAAACTTGCTAACGCTTGTATTTATGTCCACAGATGGCGTCCTACCAAAAAACACCTATCAAGCGTATGTTTCGTTTACATAAACATCAGAGTAGTTAGTATTCACTATCTCTAACTATAATTCCACTTTCAGATCATGATTTCAAGCTATTTGCTATCGTCAGTGAAAGACAGGAATAAAGAAACTAGATCTAAATACAAACTCTGAGCGTTTATGAAACAATTTCTATTCAGCTTGCAAGCGTGAATTTTTTAGACACGTAATGTCTTCAAACTCAGCATAGCAAACCAGATAGCTATATGGGTCTGATCTCAGTTCAGCATCACCACATAGTAGAAGCCTCTGCAATCTATATCATTGCAAGAAAGACCTCAAAGGTACATTTATGATAAACAAAAATGCAAGTTAAAAAACTTGCTAACGCTTGTATTTATGTCCACAGATGGCGTCCTACCAAAAACACCTATCAAGCGTATGTTTGGTTTACATAAACGTCAGAGTAGTTAGTATTCACTATCTCTAACTATAATTCCACTTTCAGATCATGATTTCAAGCTATTTGCTATCGTCAGTGAAAGACAGGAATAATGAAACTAGATCTAAATACAAACTCTGAGCATTTATGAAACAATTTCTATTCAGCTTGCAAGCATGAATTTTTTAGACACGTAATGTCTTCAAACTCAGCATAGAAAACCAGATAGCTATATGGGTCTGATCTCAGTTCAGCATCACCACATAGTAGAAGCCTCTGCAATCTATATCATTGCAAGAAAGACCTCAAAGGTACATTTATGATAAACAAAAATGCAAGTTAAAAAACTTGCTAACGCTTGTATTTATGTCCACAGATGGCGTCCTACCAAAAACACCTATCAAGCGTATGTTTCGTTTACATAAACGTCAGAGTAGTTAGTATTCACTATCTCTAACTATAATTCCACTTTCAGATCATGATTTCAAGCTATTTGCTATCGTCAGTGAAAGACAGGAATAAAGAAACTAGATCTAAATACAAACTCTGAGCGTTTATGAAACAATTTCTATTCAGCTTGCAAGCATGAATTTTTTAGACACGTAATGTCTTCAAACTCAGCATAGCAAACCAGATAGCTATATGGGTCTGATCTCAGTTCAGCATCACCACATAGTAGAAGCCTCTGCAATCTATATCATTGCAAGAAAGACATCAAAGGTACATTTATGATAAACAAAAATGCAAGTTAAAAAACTTGCTAACGCTTGTATTTATGTCCACAGATGGCGTCCTACCAAAAAGACCTATCAAGCGTATGTTTCGTTTACATAAACGTCAGAGTAGTTAGTATTCACTATCTCTAACTATAATTCCACTTTCAGATCATGATTTCAAGCCATTTGCTATCGTCAGTGAAAGACAGGAATAAAGAAACTAGATCTAAATACAAACTCTGAGCGTTTATGAAACAATTTCTATATTCCTGTCTTTCACTGACGATAGCAAATAGCTTGAAATCATGATCTGAAAGTGGAATTATAGTTAGAGATAGTGAATACTAACTACTCTGACGTTTATGTAAACGAAACATACGCTTGATAGGTGTTTTTGGTAGGACGCCATCTGTGGACATAAATACAAGCGTTAGCAAGTTTTTTAACTTGCATTTTTGTTTATCATAAATGTACCTTTGAGGTCTTTCTTGCAATGATATAGATTGCAGAGGCTTCTACTATGTGGTGATGCTGAACTGAGATCAGACCCATATAGCTATCTAGTTTGCTATGCTGAGTTTGAAGACATTACGTGTCTAAAAAATTCACGCTTGCAAGCTGAATAGAAATTGTTTCATAAACGCTCAGAGTTTGTATTTAGATCTAGTTTCTTTATTCCTGTCTTTCACTGACGATAGCAAATAGCTTGAAATCATGATCTGAAAGTGGAATTATAGTTAGAGATAGTGAATACTAACTACTCTGACGTTTATGTAAACGAAACATACGCTTGATAGGTGTTTTTGGTAGGACGCCATCTGTGGACATAAATACAAGCGTTAGCAAGTTTTTTAACTTGCATTTTTGTTTATCATAAATGTACCTTTGAGGTCTTTCTTGCAATGATATAGATTGCAGAGGCTTCTACTATGTGGTGATGCTGAACTGAGATCAGACCCATATAGCTATCTGGTTTGCTATGCTGAGTTTGAAGACATTACGTGTCTAAAAAATTCACACTTGCAAGCTGAATAGAAATTGTTTCATAAACGCTCAGAGTTTGTATTTAGATCTAGTTTCTTTTTTGCTGTCTTTCACTGAAGATAGCAAATAGCTTGAAATCATGATCTGAAAGTGGAATTATAGTTAGAGATAGTGAATACTAACTACTCTGACGTTTATGTAAACGAAACATACGCTTGATAGGTGTTTTTGGTAGGACGCCATCTGTGGACATAAATACAAGCGTTAGCAAGTTTTTTAACTTGCATTTTTGTTTATCATAAATGTACCTTTGAGGTCTTTCTTGCAATGATATAGATTGCAGAGGCTTCTACTATGTGGTGATGCTGAACTGAGATTAGACCCATATAGCTATCTGGTTTGCTATGCTGAGTTTGAAGACATTACGTGTCTAAAAAATTCACGCTTGCAAACTGAATAGAAATTGTTTCATAAACGCTCAGAGTTTGTATTTAGATCTAGTTTCTTTATTCCTGTCTTTCACTGACGATAGCAAATAGCTTGAAATCATGATCTGAAAGTGGAATTATAGTTAGAGATAGTGAATACTAACTACTCTGACGTTTATGTAAACGAAACATACGCTTGATAGGTGTTTTTGGTAGGACGCCATCTGTGGACATATATATATATATATATATATATACAAATAGATAATTATTGTAGAAAAAAGAGAAAAATGAAGTGAAATATAGACAAACTTATGAATGGTTATATAAAAAAATAAGGACTCTAGTCAAGCATTGTTAGTCGAGAGGTCAGCAGAGCCACCTTGCATGCAAGCAGTTGGTTGTAGATGGCTATTGCAAGTTCGACCCCCAGCTGATGCTATGACATATGGAAAAAATAAGGACTTTATGAGAATAGTACATTTATTCATGTGTGTTTGATCCTAAATAGCTATCCAATATGAATCAGTAAATGACCTGTAATTATTTTTAGATAAAAATATAAAAAACTATTTAAACTATACAAACTGCTACAAGGGAAGACTAATAAATGATGTTTTCTTCTTCTCAATTTCTTTATATATGACTATTGAATGGCTTTTGCACTATGATGGGCTATTACATGAATGTTTACCTATAATATGCAGAAGAAAAAAAAACATAGCTAAAATAATATTTGATTGTTTTCTAGTATTACATTTATTTTACAGACTATTAAGTGAGATGTATCTCATATTACTTTTCATGTTGCTTCATGTTTATTTTTGTTGTTTTAGTTAGCAAACAGAAGAAAATAGTAAAGCATTTATTTATATTAAACAAAACTGACAGAATCAAACTGTAAATGTCATTAAATAAGCGGCATTTGGCAACTAGAATCATCTTACAGCAAAACGTAATTATTATCATTGTTTGTATTGTAATTATGTTTATTTAATATCATTGAAAATGTTTAATTGCATTTATTTTTTTATTTTTAAATTTACAAAATAATTTTACTAAACCAGGCCTTTTCCTCACCCAATATTAATTCTTGGCAATATTTAGTATTCAAAATTGTTAAAGATATTTAAAACATTTAAAGTCAAATTATAATAAATTTTCTCTTCATTTACAATGTTATTAAAAATGTTTTTTAAAAAATCATTTATCAACATTGTATAAGAATTAAAACAGACAAAACTCACTACATAGATAGTTGAAAGTACTTCTATTAAATTGGTATATATTTGTTTTTTTTAAAATATTGTTTTACTGTATTAATTATTGTATTGTTTTGAATAATTATATATATTTTATTATAATTGGAATACAGACATTGATTAATAATATATATATATATATATATATATATATATATATATATATATATATATATATATATATATATATATATATATATATATATATATATTGTAACCTAGTGTTATTGACACTTGGTTTATTTGGCATTGTTTCCACAGAAAAACAATGCTATTTTTTTTTAGAAAATAAAAAGATAAAATAATAATAATATTAAGTGATTAATAAAGTATGCTATTTACTCACTTTAACGTGTTTTAAGCAAATAACTAAAAAATTTGGTAATCCAATGTCATTTTGAAGAAGAGCATCAATAATTTAATTAAAATTTTAACAATAAGAGCAATTTAATATAGTATAAAAGCACATATTATAAACAGTAATTGATTTTGGATGGGTAGAGGGAGAGTAGATGAATATCTTGTCATAAAGCACAATAACTTCTGGTAATTTTTAAATTATTTTAGATAATAATGTATACAGAAATATACACCACTAATAAGCATTGTTAGTTAAAGATATTTGTTATTTTTCATTATTTGTCAAATTACTTTGTAATTTGTTTAACTCATACGGAAAAATATATGACTGTAATAAGTTTTTTTTTTCCTTTCTTTTGTTTATGTATAATTACATGATTATTTTTCTGTAAGAGGTCGCTAAAACAAGACCGCCAAAATTTGAAGAAAGTTTAGTCTAACTCTAGTTTTACAAGGAAGAAGCAGTACTGAAATTCGGTTACAAATTTTTTATTATTTTTTATTGCAGAAATAAATATAAGTCCAGTAAATTGTTAGTAATATCATGCGTGGCTAATCCTATTTGATAAGATATTCTGTTTTCTATTGCCATCTACCTATTTTAAAGCTTTTTATACGCAAAAATATACTATCGTATGCTAAAGTTCAAAATGACCGTATTAACTACAGTAATCACGGAAAGCGTCATTATATTTAAATTAAGCAATATAAGTAATTTCCAAGAAATAAACAATTATTTGTTAACTTTACCTTATTTAATAATCTTTTCATGGTATAAAAGAAAAATTATAATTAAAAGAAATATTATCAAAGCCAAAGGAAGTTAACGAGAAACATTTCGCGCTCTTTCTAAAAGAAATTGTCTGCGTTTGAAAATAATGTAAGCTCCCCACGTTAAAATATGTTTTATTCACTGAAAATTATCTAAAAATAATATTAATGATCAAGGATATTTACGTATGCACCTGTATATTTTTTAAAAAGAAAATATAAATTTTCTCAAGGCAAATATCAGAAAATTTGTATGTGTGCATTTTACGGAGAATTCCTTATTAAAGACAAATTACAATTCCTAGAGTAGGAATAAAAACTACAAACATTAGTGACTTAATTATAACCATAATATAATATGTTATATTATACATCAATTTGAGTCGATAAAACTTCATATCCACGTAAGTCAGCTGCAGTCGTTATAATAATAGTATTTTGGAAAATTCGCGCATTAGTTTTATTCCTAAGCCAGCTAGCTAAAAATGATACGTATTGCCAATAGTAAAAAGAAAAGAATTGTATATGTGATCGTCTATCGTCAAATATTCGTCATGTTAAAATATGTATTGTTTTCTTGGATCCCAAAATTATATCAGTTAATTCAAGGAAGAGTTAACATCCAACGCTGCTATGTTTCTTTGCCTAATTTATTAATTGCACCAGAATGGAGGCAACTTTTATATAAATAAAATAATAAAATGTGTTTCTTATTTAAATTTGCTTCGTGAACTACGAATGGATCAAGTTCTTCATCCAGATAAATTGCCCAACGGAAAAACATTTTTCCAGTGAGATTATAAGCACTTGTTAAGTAATGATTTTTTTTACTAATTTGTAAAATTATGTGTATTTTTTTTTATATCAACAGGTGAAAGGCTGTATAGTCAAGTAATATTTAAATGACCTTGTAATCATAAAGGTATGTTTTCATGTAATTATTCTAGGTTAAATTTATATTTGACATGAAAAAAAAAAAAAAATTTTTTTTATAAAATGTGTTTACTTATGATATGCAATTATGGGTATAAATTTATATGTTAGATGCATAAAAGTAGAAAAATTTAGATACGTAATAGGTAAAATATCTAGTTAAAATTATCAGAAGAAATTAAAGAGAAGTGCTATACAGGATATTACTTATTTAAAGTTTGAAACAAATTTATACTATGTTAATTGCGGAACTTATTCCCAATTATTCTTTATTAACGCATTCACTTAATTTAGTTCAAGATACTATACTACCAATTACTTGTTGAATGTTTCTTTGGCAAAGGCAAAAATTATTATGGTTAATTCTGTGTTATCCATTGATTTCAGACGTTGATCTAAGTATACCCTGGAACATAAATTTAGTGTAATTAGTGTATTTGCTTGTCTTGCCCCGATATAGCATCAATATATGATTAATATTCGCATAAGTAATAATTGTAATGTATCTTTATTTTGTGGGATGGGAAAATAATCTCCCCAAAAGCTTTATTTTCCATGAGGGGAATAGATAAATCTAGTATTCGGGTATGTTTATAACCCAAGTGATCGCTTCTCAGAGTTAGGACGATCAGTAATTTATATCGTATTTAGTGTATTTCATTCATTAAAATCCCAGGAGAGGATTATAATTGGTGTGTGTTCCTATTATGCCCAAGTAAGAGGCAAGGACCCACCAAACTATTTTAATGTAGTAGTTAACTCTACAGACCTTTGGTGTTATTCCATATTCCTCATGAGAAAATAGAGATAATTCCACCATGGAAGGTGTTGAATATTGTGTTTTGTTTAGAAAGTTATGGCAAGATAACGGGTATATTGGAGGTTAATTCCTTACGATCCATTTAGTATAAATAGCATGCTAGTATATATGATCAATGTCTGGATTGTGCGGCGGAATAGTGCTGGTAATCCACACCTAAGTCAATGGAGAGAGTAAGTTTAAAATTGCGTGATTTAGAAATTTTTATTTGCCAATGGAGGGTTCAAATACTAGGTTTAATTCGGGTTAATGATTAAGTAGCACTCACAATATAACTTATACTGAGGAATACAATGTGTATCACAACTTCAGTTGTTATTAAGGTGAATATTAAAATAATAAGTGTAACTTCTGATGACTAACCCATAAATTATAATAAGTTATCTAAATAAAAACTATCATTTAATTAAAGATATGATAATAAAAATCGTTTGTACGCATTGCCTAGAATCAGATTATTTTTATTTTAAAACAAATAGTTAGTTAATAAAGTTAAGCAGCCGTTCATATAAGATACACTAAATGGATGAGTCGATGTATCGATAATAATATTTTTTTTTTTATATTCAATTTGCATAAATGTAAAAAGAAGATGAAGAAGTAGTTCGAATCCAAGTCTAAAAGTATAGACGAATTAATGTTAGTTATATTTTGTTTTATCCATATGGGATCGAATAAATTGTATATGTTTGTTTATTATGTTAATCATAAAGGATAGTTTTGTTAAACTGTAATAATAAATTAGAATATTGTTAAAATTTAATAATAAATTATAGTCTTGTTACAAGTTGTTTTGAGTCATTTTTCTTATGTGCTAAATAAAAGTGTATTGGCATAATACTTGCAATACTTTCTTGAGTCCAAAATAATTTATGAAATCTTAAATTCAATACACCAGATAGACAATTGTAAGCAGATCAGAATATTTCACTATATTTTAATTTAATAAGAATTATTTGTGGAATTGAAAACTTCAGACCAGAACATTTTATTTTATGTGTGTGTAAAATCATTTTATTCCCAAACTAGTAGGTTTTGGTTGCACATTGTTCCGTACACATTTAAGTGAAGTGTCTAAGTAATAAATCTTAGTTAAATTATTGTGTTGTCATGGATGATGGAAGGACACAAAAGCATCCTTGTCTTTTCATCATTCCGACTGAGATTCTGGATTACAAAGGGCTGTATTATTCAAAATTATGTGTTGTTATTGAATATGGTTATCATCTCGTTAAATATTATAATAGTTGATATGTGGATGAAGACACCTGGAATTTAAATAAGGTAAATGTTTCCTATAGCCGACTAGAATGTCAGTCATATGCGACAACACAATACTGCCGAGCATTTTATTAAATATAACAGAGAACCCTGAGATTAGTGTCATTATTATAAGTGCTTTTAAATTAAGAATTGATTAATTATGATCAATATTACAAGCGTGGCATGGCTAAAGAGATTGAAACTTCTAATTGTATAATAATAAAATATTGAGAGCACATTGGCAAATTAATGAATGTTTTATTTTAGTCGGTAATATTAACAA
Organism: Epiperipatus broadwayi; assembly: GCA_028023455.1. NCBI lineage: Eukaryota > Metazoa > Onychophora > Udeonychophora > Euonychophora > Peripatidae > Epiperipatus > Epiperipatus broadwayi. Next base: position 4,107 of record JAQFVV010009295.1, on the reverse strand, counting down.
TGACATGAAATCATCATCATCATTGTCGAACACTGCAAGTACTTACAGCTCAGAGAATGTGTTTTGGATAGAGAAAGAATGTTAGTTATTCTAAATTTTCTTTTAAATTTATTTTATTAATGATAATTTTTTTTTATTCTATCTCTGTCTGAACTGTATATCGCTGTAGCTGAATTAATATAACTAACCAAACGTCGAGCTATATTAGATAAAAATATAGGGTTTGCAACCCGAATCAGAGACGGAAGCATTTGGGCTTTCCGAAGTGAGTTAATAAATTTAGAAGTGAACTCTTCATTTATTAGGTTAGAATATATATATATATATATATATATATATATATATATATATATATATATATATATATATATATATATATATCACACACAACAAGCTAGAGTAATCAATGGATGCCAGAAGACTTGTGCATAAAATCCCCATCTAGTGCCTACTCATCCAATATCTCCAGACTAGTTTCTGGCTTATGGCCTTTGTCAGTGAGCAGCCTTGGATATGAGAGTGCCTTCATCAGTGAGGAGCCTTGTATCTGAGAGTGCCTTTGTCAGTGAGGAGCTTTGGCTCTGAGAGCACCTTTATCAGTGAGGAGCCTTAGATCTGAGAGCATTGCAGTGTTCTCAGATCCAAGGCTTCTCACTGATGAAGGCCATAATCCAGAAACTAGTCTGGGGATATTGGATGAGTAGTCACTAGATGGGGATTTTAGGCATAAGCCTTCTGGCATCCATTGATTACTCTAGCTTGTTGTGTGTGGCAATATATATATATATATATATATATATAGTGAGTTTTGCCTGTTTTAACAACAGTTATACACAAGCATAAGAGGTGGTAGTCATGTGATGTTTATTGGCTTAAAACATTGTACAAGCTTGTTAAATTTTCTATTGCAGCCAATGCAATTACTAAGCAACTGAAATAATAAATGTTAATTGTTGTTTTACATTTTGATATATGACTGATTTTTACTATTACATTTTTATAATAGAAGTTGACACATTGATTTAACAATGAATAGAAGGGTTATGCTGTCAGTATTTACATAACACTGAGTTTTGTTATCCATGATGCTTACTGACTTGTCAACGTTTAAACAGAAATTATTATTAAAATTTATTTTCTAGAACTGTACTTTAGAAAGTAATATCCAATAAACTGCCTAGTCATTATTAATGCAGAAATTTGACAGATCATAGATTGTATACTCTAATATAATGTGTTTGTTTTTGAAGCTGTTCTTAGTTCAATTATATTTGCAAGAAAATTGATATTCATTCTTTAGGAACATCTATTAATCATACTAAATTTTAACAACTACTAAATATTAGAATAAAATATAGTTTTTTTAGGATTGTCATAGTAATAAGAAATGAAATTTCTTAAATAATGCGTTGTAGTTACAAGTATAAATTATTCTTGGATTCATTAAACAGAAGATCATGACTGGTTTTCTGACAGTGATTTACTATTAATGCCTTGATCAAAAGAAAACATGCAGTTTGTGAGAATATTAAAGTGAATGTGAGGCTTTATGTCAGTATAAACATTTTAAGGTAAAAGAAAAATAATTGACATAACGATTTACAAATCATTAGTGAAACAAAATTACAAAAGATGTACAAAAACTCACTGATTATGGGAATTTTATATTTATTTATTTATTTATTGAAGTTATTTTATAGACCTGAAAAATAGGTGTCATAAACCTATTTAATTCATTCATAATATTTTCGTATATAATGATAATTTTATTTGAGCAGGTGAAAGAAGCGTTTTGATTATTTTTTGAGTAATGATGCAAAAATTAAGATTACTTTTACTGATATATTTATTTTATCTAATCATTTAAATTTGGATAAAAATATACTTTCCAGAATTAAATCAGTTTCTTCTAATCTTAAAAATACAAAGGTTTCAAATCGTGATAAGATTAAAATGTAATAGTGATATAACAGGTTTAAAAATATTAAAAATATTTGGAAATACAGTATATAGACTTTTGAATTATTTGACTTTTCCATCAACTAAAATTAATTTGTAAATGACATCAGAAATTTTCAAACTTTATTTAAACAAATATCACGCACACATCTTAATATATAACATAATGTTTTGAAAACGATTATTCTCCATTCTTTTTCAAATATTGCTAGCATGACCAGTAACAATACTGGCATAGGAAATAAAATATGGATTTTTAAATTTTGTGAATAATTATTAAAATAACATTCTAACCAATTATAATATTCTATCAAAGATTACAGTCAGTAAAAATTTTATATATTTATCTCTGACAGTGTTTTGATTTTTAATTTTTTTTAAGGACAAGATTAAACTGTTTTTTAGCCATTATGAATTATTACAATATATTAATGTATATGTTGCATGTTATTATTATTTGAGAAACTTTATTTATTTATTTTTTTATATTTGTGTAATATCCTTATCTGTTTCCAGTTAAACATATGTTCATTAACACATGCATACCCAGTTATTATAGATGCATTTTTAATTATTAATTATTATTGTGTCCTCTTTTAATGTTTTTTTTAATAGGGTGTCTGGTTTCACTTTGTATTCAGATTCTTTGTACAGTGTTATTGTAGCTTTGGAAGGATGTTCTGTCATTGTATTGATGGCTTGTTTTCATTAGTGGTCTGCACTCCTAATTATGTATGGTTCTACTACAGTACTTATAACTTTTTTATATCTCTTTTTGTGGTCTGAGAAATAATAGCTGATGAATAATTATTTTTAAAGAGAGTCTGTTCTATTTAACTCATTTTCATTTTTAAGTCATTGGTTTCTGAATAAGCTTCCTTTGTTCTATTTCATAATGGTATTATATCTTCATCCTATGATTATGCCTATTATAGAATGTGTAGATATGTTAAATATTATATGTATGTGATTTGGCTGTAGTACTGTTGTTTTTCTTTTGCATAACCAATTACCTAAGAAGTTAATTTTTGTTCTTGGTATAATTATATTATGAATTTAAATGAAGAAAATATATTATTAATGTATGCGAAGAATGTTTTTATATTACTATATTATGTAAACTATACAACAAATATGTTATTAATATAGCAAAGGGGGACTTTATGAGGAGATAGAGTATTTATGGCTGTGATGTTAATTTTTTTTTTTATGTAAATGGTGCTGATCAGACATTAGAATAATAGCCATTTTTAGATTTTTCTCAATAAATTTTATATTATATTGAAAATATGTTGGTGTTATGCTGAATGTTATGATTTCCATTTAATTATTAATAAGAAAAATATTTCTGATTTCCTTGCTATGAAACTCATTATTTTTTTTTGCAATAGATATAGCTTAGACAAATTTTATTTTAACATGTTTTTATTAATTACACAAAGTGTTTAGAATCTTAATAAAACACATTGTCTTGCATTTCAAAAGTCTAAGAATCTTTAAAAAAATCTTAATAAGATTTATGATGATTTTCTAAAATGAACAATAGGTTTTGTTAAAATACAATCCTTATAAATTTTAGGTAAACTGTAAAAATGTGATATTTTGCTGAAATATGTTTCAAATTTACTTCTATATGAATCTGTATATTATTTTTCTGAGTAATGATTTAAAGGTTTAGTAATAAGATTATGCTATGAGTAAGCTGTTTTATTTTATTATCATAATAAGTGACATATATATATATATATATATTGTGCCCTTTTGTATGGGTCACCATCTGATTTTGTGCTAATCTATAAAAAATTTTAAATTTAAGATATATTTGAATATGTGATGTTAGTTTTGCTTATGGTAATATTTCAAAAGGTTTAATTAAAGCAATCTATGAGTATTTGATATGTAAAATTGTGCTGAAATTGAGAGAGACATTTTAAATAAAGATGATAGTAGTATATGGTTGGGAAAACTGGCCATAGTTAATACTGCATTAATATATTTAATAAGTAGGTATTTAAAACTAAAAGTGTTTAAAAAACAAGTTAAAATTAAATGCATATATTTATTGTTGATAAAATAGTGTTATAAAAGAATATAAATGTTTTTAATTATTATAAATACTTAAATAGAAGATTAATATTTGATTTTAAT
>JAQFVV010009294.1:0-14666 GCA_028023455.1 Epiperipatus broadwayi | reverse complement strand
TATATATCATTTTATTGTATGAGCTGATTGATGAAATATGCATATTTGGTGCCAAAATATTCCATTTTTAATTTAAAATAAAAGGATATTATAAATGGAAACAAAAATTAGAATAATATTTGTTTTTACAATGATGTTTATATTGTATAATGTTATTTATTTCCCAGAGCAGTATATAATATGATCGCTAATGAAAATTATAAAATTAATATCTCTTTCAATGAAATATTATGTTTCTTATATAATGAAGATTTATATAAATTTCTTTATGGATTGAAATAATGGTACTTTAGTTTTTTTATCTAATGAAAAATCATAACAAAATTGACTCTAAATAAAATGAGTTCAGAGCTTCAGGAAATGTTGAAAGAGTTATCAAATGAATGTTAAAATGTAGGACTAAAGACAAATGCTAAAAAGACTAAATTAATGTTCAATAGATTTTTTTCAAAAGAAGATATAAAGATTGCTAATGGTGAATTAAAAAAAGGCTAACAATGACAAATACCTTGAGCAAATTATTTATACAGATTGAACAATAAAGAATCAAATTGATCACTGAATTAAACATGAATAAAATGATTTTGATACCAATAGCTTAGTATTAAAAGGAAATATATTTATCTATTTAAAAAGAAAGGTTTATATTAAGGTTTACTGATTTTTAATTTAAATATATAATTTACTAAGTGCATTCAGATGATGTGATAATAATGTGAAAGGCTAAAACCTTTGACAGATGCACTTTAAAAATGATTTCACATTGTTTATTTATATATATATATATATAATATTTAGTGAATTAAATGTGAATGTGATTAAAGCTTCACTCTCCATTCAAAATGCTTGAGTCTGCTTATTTATATATAAATTTAAGTAGAAAAGAAGGTGGGTTCCCATCTTTTTCTCATATTTCTGACTTGTGTTTTAGAATTAAGAGTTCCACATGCAGTCATTATTACATCTGATTAGCTGTCACATAAGCATGTTTAAAGCGCATCTGTCAAAGGTTTTAGCTTTTCATGTTATTATGATTTTTATTTATAGATCTGAGATTTGGACTCTTACCAAAAAAAAAAAAAAACCCACAGACATCAGACTACTCAATGATTAATGGAAACATTTACGTTATAAGTAACAAGAAAAAATGTAAAATGAAATACATTGGTCAGAGTACAAACAGGTATTATGATGTAAGAATTAAGTTATTAAAATAAATCTGGGCTGAACACTTTTCTAGAAGAAATGATAATCAAAGAATAATTGAACATTAAAAAGGATCCCAATAGATTATTAAAAGGCCTAGCAAACGATCACATTGAGGTGTATAAATGGAATAAGAAGTTTGATGGTATGATGTGGAAAAGGCAAGCTAAAAATCAGAGAAAGAACATTAAATCTGGAGTGACCTTTATCTTGGCATGGAATGATAATAGTTGATAATAAGAATAACGATGACATTAGCATTATTATGCACACTTTGTCATTCTTTAAACGATGACTATGCAAATATAAGAAGGACCTGATTTTCAATAAAGTGAAAAATGGTAAAAAATGACTTTCAGTAAATAAGGCAACTACGTCAAATATTTAATTTAAACGGATGCATTTTCAAACATCACGATGTTTGGTATTATTATTTGGACTACACTGTCATACAAAAACTTGATAAGAGTTAACACTGGAGGGCAGTACATTAAAGAAAACAATGCATAGATGTTTTATCTCCCATTAATTATTCTATATAAATACAAAAAATTACAGTTTTAAAAATATTAATGGTCATATTGTATTGCAAGTGGATGCTAATGAATATAAACAAAAGAAGTTTTAAAAAATAAAAATGTCTGAGTAAATTGTTCATAATTCTTATTGTGGAATTTTATAAGATGTATATTTTACGGCTCTTACTTTTTACTTTTAAAATGCGATTGCCTTTCTTTTGTCGTGGAATAAGACAATTTGCAAATATCTTTTTTTTATTTTACGAACTTCTATTTATTATGGTCGAATTAAAATTCAGGAAGCTTAAAACTGTTTGTAGTTCCTTTAAATATTTAATCGAAATTCCTACAATTCACTGTGTAAGTGAATAGTTCTTTGATAAAGGAAATAGACCTGCAAAGTACTTAAATCTCAATAAAATGATTGCATATTTAATTATAAATAATATAAAAAACAGAAAAAAGAAACATTTCTTTTAAATATTTATATTTTATGGATTATATATACGCACATACACCTATTTATGTATATAAATATTCATTCAGTAAAGGAGAAAATTTCAACTAACAATAAATTCTTGTCTGTGAAGCCTTTTTGTGTTTCAGGAAGACAAAATGCATATGTTAGTTGTACGCGGAAAAAATTAAAGTAGTTGTAGACATAAATAAACTCAGTTGAAGAATTCACATTCCCAGAATATTCTTATGTGTAAGCATTATTATGGTTTTATATGATGGATTGTTTGTAAGTTACCATGACGTATTTGAAGAATCTTATAATGTAGTTTGTTAGAAAAATGAACTATTATCCCCATCACATGAGATCCTATTCAACATTAATAATAGTAGTCTTAATTATGATGCAGAGTGTAATAAGGTTTCATAGTGTGACATTAAATTTTGTTAGATAAATGTGTATTTAACTATTATTGTTGAGAAATTATATAAAAATTTAAACATTTTACTCTGTCAATTTTACGTGGTGATTATTTGTGTTTCTGTTAATAAAAACATATTTTATAATGTGTTACAAGTATTGAGGTCAATTATTTACCATTTTCTTAAAGAATTATTGAAATACAATTATAAAGTCTATATTTAACCAAGATGTAATTAAATGTGTGTTCAGCAGAAATATGTATATTGGAGATCATTTATCATTTTCACATATATGTAGTCATGCTTATTAATTATATTGGATATAGTGGATGATTATAAGGAACTTGAAAGTTAAAAAAGGCAAACCTCACTATACATATTGCCACACACAGCAAGCTAAAGTAATCAATGGATGCCAGAAGGCTTGTGCATAAAATCCACATCTAATGCCTACTCATTCACTATCCTTTGACTAGTTTTTGGCTTGTGGCCTTCATCAGTGAGGAGCCTTGGATCTGAGAGCACTGCACCTAGATCTTAGCATCTAATGCAGCTTTCCAGCAGCCATCTTTTATCTCCACTTAACTTCAAAAGTATGAGTGTTAAATTGACAACACCTTAATATTTTCAATCCATGCTCATTAGCTTATATCATCATATAGAGCTGAACCACTTCAGTATATATACATTTTGGTGTCTTTGGTTCTTTAATAACCATATCCACCACTATCCTATTAGGTATGATTTTTTGTAACCCAATAAACATCACATGATCACCATTTCTTATGCTTGATTGTAACTGTTATTAAAACAGGCAAAACTCACTAGACATATTTCCACTGATTTATCCATTGATTACTCTAGCTTGCTGTGTGTGGCAATATTTATAGTCAGTTTTGCCTGTTTTAATAAGTTATAATCAAGCATAAGAAATGGTGATTATGTGATGTTTATTGGCTTTAAGAGTTTGAAAGTCTGCGTTCACATCTCTTTAATTAAAACATTTTTATAATTATTGTATTTTTCATGTTTGAAATTGAAGTTTTTTATTTCTTTTAGGTTCAATTACTGTGCCGACCATATAAAATTATAGACATATGATTTAAGTAATATATCATTGTTTATAACAGGTTTTTTTTAGTGAATTACAATATATATTTTGTGAGGAAGGCAAAACACGAAAGATATGTTAATTTCAATGGATATGTTCCTGAGAGTATAATTGCAGAGCGGTATGCTTAATTTATTCTATTTAAATCCATTTACTTATAGATATCTATAATGTTAATTTTCTTTTTCTAATAAAAACTACAAATAATAGTCATTTATTGATTAAAAAATCTAAAAATATTAATATTGTAGCAGAGAACCTAATACAGATAGACGAACAAGGCTGATGATTGCTAAATTTCTTGTTCAACACCATGAGACCTTTTGCATAAATTCTTGAGAACAAATGTTTTTTTTTTTTTTACATCAAAATAATATAATATATATATTTATGATTATGTTTAGAAAAATATTTGTACATTTTTTTATTTTAAATCAAAAAAAAATATTACCATCAGATTTTACTTTAAATTATTTGTTTTTAAAAAGTGGAGCCAAGTAAAACTGTAAGCACAGTAAAGCATAAGTTGTATTTAATTGAAAATCAAATGCCTCTTAAATGCTGCTTTTATTGTTTGTAATTTATTTAGCAATTATAAATGGAATTTTAAAACAACATCCATTGCTTACAGAGATGTTTTAAAAAGTTATGTTCAGGTTTTGCAATAGAATTAAAACAAGTTTATAATTATATATCTTTATATATATATATATATATATATATATATATATATATATATATATATATATATTTTTTTGTAAACAAAACAAGTTATAAATTTTGTAACTTGCTCTTAGCTTACATTTTATGATCACTAGATGGAGCTTTATCAATAGTTTCTTACAAGCTTTGTTTACATAAGTGCTGAGAGAGATAAAATTCAAAATCTCTTTTGGTGTCTCCAACCGTTAGACCATGGTTTCAAGCTAATTGGCCCATGTCAGTAAAGGGTCTAAAGGTTGGAGACAACAAAAGCAATTTTTAATTATATCCCTCTCAGCATTTATGTAAACAAAGTTTATAAGGAGCCATTGGTAAAGCTCTATCTAGTGATCATAAAATGCAAGCTACTAGCAATTTATGAAATTTATAACTTGTTTTGTTTATCATAAAGGTACCCTTGAAGGTTTTTTGCAATGATATAGATTGCAGACACTGTTAGTATATGGTGAAACTGAACTGAATTCAGATCCATATAGCTATCTAGTGAGTTTGACTGTATTTGAAGATATTTACATATCTGAAAAATTCATACATTCAAACTGATAGAAACATGTTTAATAAATGCTGATTGTAGAGTTGGTATTTAGATCTAGTTTCTAGGCTTTATACTCTTTACTGACATGGGCCAGCTAGCTCGATATCATAGTCTAAAGGTTGGAGACAACGGAAGATATTTTGAATTCTATTTCTCTTAGCATTTATGTAAACAAAGCTTGTAAGAAGCTATTGGTAAAGCTCCATCTAGTGATCATATATATATATATATATATATATATATATATATATATATATATATATATATATATATATATATATATATATATAACAATTCACTAGAATAAAACTACAAAATTTTAAAATAGGCATTTTTTAAAAATTTTGTAGTTTATTCTAGTGAATTGTTTTATTATATATATCTGCAATTGTGGAAAAACACTTCATTGTTCTGATTATATATTTCAGTTTATTACTCAATTTTTATATTTGCAAACATAGAATATTATTTTTAAAATGATTTTTATTTGTAAACTACATTTTCTAAATAATAAATTGAAATTTTTAGAAGTATAATAAAAAATAATGGCTAATTTGTTAAAAAGAAGATGGTGATATAATGCAAACAACTATATATATATATATATATATATATAACACATTGTTTTGGGTACGAACCCTGTATTATTTTGCATTACAATCCGATATTTTGATGGACTAGTAACCACCATTATCAAGGTTAACTTTTGAAATAACACTCTCATTAGATCTCAAAGAATAACATGACTCAGTGTGAGATGAGAAATGAGATTCAACTTGAAGTAGTTCAGCCTTCACAATATGAGGCTTATCAAAATGTTTGCTTTCCTCATTTTTTTTTTCACCTATTAATTTCAAGTTAATATTAGATAAAAATGAGAGGTTTTCACATAGCTGGAATATGATGTGCTTCATCAGCCCTATTTAAACCAGTAGGTCTCTTTAATATTTCAATTGACTCTCTCATGGTTCTTAAATCATAATGTTCCAAATTTGCAAGTATTTTTGTATTGTCAAAATCAGGTTTGTGACCAATTTCTAAAAAATAGGAAGTAAAACTGATGTGCTAATTTTTATTAAAACATTTCTATGTTCCTTAATTCTGACATTTATTCATTTATTAGAATGACCCACATAGCTTCTTGAGCACTGCAAACATGGTATTTCATAAACTCCTTGGTATTCCAAAAATATTCTGTCTTTAGGTTTATATAAAAAATCACCAATTTTTTTGTCAGTAGAAAAAGTAGTCTTTATATTAAAACAAGATAGTCTTCTACTGATTTTATCAGTAACCCCTTTAATGTAAGGTAAAATTACTCTATTAAAAGGGGAATTGTCAATTTTATCCTCTTTTTTTCTTTTAGTATTAATGTTATGTAAAGCCTTACATATTATGTTTTTATTATAATTATTAGAAAGTAGAGTATATTTTGTAAGTTCTATTTCTTGAGTAAAATGTTTTTTATCAGATAAAAGACATATTTTGTGGGCTCGTCCATGTTAAAAAGTTTAAATACTGATATACTGACATTTCAACTTGACTACACAAGTCATATATATATATATATATATATATATATATATATATATATATATATATATATATATATATATATATATATATATATATATATATATATATATATTACAAATAATTGAGATTAATTTAATATGTTAGACTGCCAAAAACCACCTTGATTATTTTTGTTAGTAAAACCAAAAATAGATTTACTTATATTCATTGTACATTCTGTAAGTGAATTCAATGCAACAGTAATATGACCATCTAGAAAATCCAATTTAGTAATTTTAGTGTTTACTAGCCATTGAAATTTATTATATAAAATAGATTATTTTAAAAATTAAAAATATTTTTTTTATCAATACATTTGAAATAATATTTATTTTGTAATGAAATTAACATTTTAATCTTGAAGGATACTAATCTAATATTTGGTCAACAATTTAGTTTTTAAGTACTCATGTAATGGTAATTTTGCTTTTATTCTCATTCCTAATTATTAAGTAATATTTTAAATGCCATTGTTTTAAGTGCAGATACATTCATGATTTACTATAGTGGTATCTAAACAAAAAGTTTGTGATATGCAATCCATGTGTTATTTATAAATTCAATAACAACAAACTTTGTGAATTTCTAGCTTGACTATCATTATTTTATATAAATTTGGCTAAAGTCTACTATTTACCCTAACACATTTATTTATATCTACAAGAAGAGAAATTTGACCTTTTAAGGTATTTTTGTAAGAATGCTATCCAACAAGCAACAATTGTTTTCTTGTTCTGAATTTTTTGACTGTATAGTTGTAGCATATGCTCTAATAAAATGAAAACTAGTACAATTTTGTAAAAGGGTTTGAAGATTATTAAACTTTCATTGATTTAATTAGAAATTCCAACAATTGAACATACCGAATTTTAAACCAAATTCAGCATTACACATTCTTTTTTCACTGATTGACTTGCCTTTTTTTTTATAAAAAAAACTACTAAATCCATTCATCTGTTGTATTAAATTTTCTTACTCTAAAAGATGACTTTTACTATGAGTAGCTATATCAATCTTAAATTTTGTCATTTTCTTAGCCACAAGTGCAGTCCTCTATTCTTGTCTTTAAAAATTTATATCCAGTGTGCTTTGTACCTATATTTAAAGCAATAAATTTATGATATTTACCTTTATTTTTACCTTTGCTTTCTTACATTACCATTACTAAAGATATTATTATTACTACTACTGAAAGCAATAAACCACTTGGTGTGACACCTCAGAGAGTTTATATGAAACATATAAGTTTTAGATCGCATTTTAGGCACTTCTATTTCCAAGGTCAGCAGAGAATCCCTTAAATGAATTGCCTAAACATAAAATCTTTGTCAATCAAAACTCTCTCACTGAAATCCAGTTTCAAACTGACTTATTACTGAATGCATCACCTTAAACTAGGATCATAAATATATACTGATATTTTACTAATCCTGCCTCATCAGTGCTTTCTTATTCCTCCAGAACTTTTAGCTATAAATACCAATTGTGGTTAACATATAAACAGTGCCTAATAAAGTGTTTCAACTGCTTTGTAGAATAGAATATTGCTTCATCAAATACTAAGTGCATTTTTAATAAAAATAGCCTTTTATATATTCCTATTTTTCTTTGACAGTCACAAAAATTATTGTATGGCTCAGTCAATGTCAATCTCAGATGTCATGGAACATCTGTACAAACTATGACAATGGAATTGTGTGTTTGTGCAACAATATTTCCATTTTTCACCTACACACACAAGATTTTTGACTGCAATCTCCACCCTCTTTTTTTCATATGTATACATTTAATATCAGGGAATTAGGTTTAATAAAATTATATAAATTTTTAGATAAAAAAATATTTTGCTAATGTTATGGATCCCTAGTATTAAATTTTCAAAGATATTCCCCAAAATGTCTAGCTTTTCCTGACATGGCTCAGTTTACTTCATTATTTGTCTATCCTTAACCTTTTGAAAAATATAGGAACATACTGTAAGTGCACAAAACTATTTTAAAATTCATGTAATTGTGTGTATATATATATATATATATATATATATATATATATAGTAACAGGATGGGGGTAACAGGAAGTGGAAGGAAAGAGAAAATGAATCTAGGGTGATGGAATAATCATCATCAACCTGACAAGTACAATTAAAATGAATATTTAATTCAAAAAAGTATAATATTTAAGTAAAAAAATATTTAAGGGAGCATGAGATCTAAGACAACTCTGAGAGATCATTGAGAGATCAGCCAGCAACTCAAAACTAAAAGCATAATTAACTATCAACCAGCATTATAATTTAAAAATAAGTATAAGTATAAGTATCATTCATCCTGAATAATCAATCAATCAAACTATAATAAAATCAACAGTCTATCTTGTGACTGGGTGGGAACAATAAAAAATATAAATCAACAATCAACCTTGTGACTGGATCGAAAATGGGTCTTCTGTAGACCAGGCTAACTATTGAGCCTTTGCCACCTTGGGCAATTATTTAAACATAGCTTGGATGCACCAGCTTTGTGTCCATCCATTAAAATACACAATAATCAGAAATTGAAACAATAATGCTGGGACATTTAAAACATGCTGATCATCATCAATGCTCTGGCCACTTAGTACCATTAATAAACTGGCCAACTTTAAACTTAACTTTTTAACAAGACTGAAATAAAATAAAATATAGTGCATGGGTTTTAAAGAGTATCCTCTTTTGCACCAACCAGGATGATGATTGATCATCTCTGGATGCCCCCAAAGCACTAATTACACATCCCCATTTATATATTCATCTCATGCATGAATCTAGCTCAGAGAACATAAGCTCTATTACTGTATGTGTCCAAGAGATGATGGAATACAATTTTTATAATTAAATTCAAGTTTATTATTAACAAAAAAATAATTGATATTGAAGGTCTGATTTTGAATAATATACAATATAAGCAAAATTATCATATTTGTGACTTATAAAATTACTATACAAAATTCAAATTATTACATTACGTAATTACTATTCAAAATTCAAATTGTTACATTGATTTACATATATGTGCACACAGATGTGCAATTTTTATTATACAATTACTATATTTCAATTTATAAAAAATAATTATCAAAGAAAAATGATTATAATTTACATATATGCCCTATTTTAATTTGTTAGAATAATATTACATTTTTCTAATTATTTCCATTCGGAAAACAGAGAGAAAATTTCACACATATACTATGCATAAATGACATATATATAATTTAAAATTATTTATCAGTTTATAAGTTCTTTTTTTTCCCTAAAAAAAAGGTACAGTCAATTTTTGACAGGTATTTGTTGATTAATTATCAATGTTTTTTAAATTAAATTATTGAATCATTGATTCTTTACTTTTTTTTTTAATATAAATTTTTCAAAATAATGTCCAGAGGATTATTGTTCAAAAACATCTATTTTGCCTTTAAAATCAGATGGTCAATGAATTATTCTCTGACTTTCAATTTTTCCCTTAAAAATAATATTGTTCTATATATGTTTATTTTATATGACTTATTTTAAAATAACTCATCAGCTATATATATATGTTTATCTGTGCTTTTCTGCATATATCTGATGCAGCATACTTATAAATTTCTTTATTCAGCTGGTGTTTCTCTTGGACAAGTTGTTTTTTTCAATTCAGGTTTGTTTTCATCATCAGGCAAAAGTATATAATTCAGGTATGGTGGGCTTTCTCCCTTCTGTAGTCAGTTTCACTTAGACTTGGATTTTGTAAGCTTCAGGTCAGCAAGCTGTTTTCCAGAACACTTTTAAGACTATGAATTACAAAGAATCTTGACCCATTTCCTCCATGTAAATTCAAACTCCACCACTGCACTGTAGAGAATCCACTTTCTTGCATTCATACATCCTTGTGGCAGTTCTCTTGATAAGTATCCTAGCCATCTTTGCAGCTAGCTTTACTATGGCCATTTTCTGCTACAGTTACCAACTCTTCACAAAATATTTTAACCAACTTTACAGCTAGCTCTTCTACTAACTCTTACAAAACTGCAAGCCAAACTAACTGATATATTTTTATCAGTCTTTTATAACCTTGGTTAGGTCATGTGACAAAAACACAGTGTCTGTTTTCAATTAATTTTAATCCATTTGAAAACAAGCTGGAAATTTCTATCAAAGTATGATTTTCATGTTTTTACTTTAATCTTTGGAATGTTATCAAAGGTGTGATAATCCTTTAGAATTTTTAATCTACAAAGATTTTTAACTACATAGTAGAAATGCAAACAAGCATTAATTAAAAAAAGATATTTTATACAAGTATTAATTAAAAGATTTTAAAAAATAAATTATGCTTTTTTTTTTTTTTTTTTTTGTTAATTTCAAAATCAGAATTACAAATATTATTATCAGACCGTTTTAAAAGTTTAATTTATAACAAACTTTTATTTTAAATCAGAGTTATTATCTATTATTATTTTAGTTCAGTGAGTGTAGAAAATATCTACAATAATTTTAGTGTGTGTTTATTTTTACTTTTCCTTTCAACTATATATATATATATATATATATATATATATATATATATATATATATATATATATATATATATATATATATATATATATATATATATATATATATATATATATACAACATTAGTATGTGTTATGTAATTCAACTGGTTACAATATATATTGTAAAGGGTAGCTTACAATGCAAACATTCCTAAAAGGATCAAGCTTATTTATTGAACACAATCTATTTGGAATTTATATTAATAATGGGTAGATTATTTGTTATTATTATTACATATATACATATAATACATGATAAATTACTAAGTTATAATAAATAAAATACGATCAATATTTTAGAAAGTAATAAAGTATATTTATAATTATTTGATTAAATAAACTGTAATATATATATATATATATATATATATATATATATATATATATATATATATATATATATTATATATATATATATATATATATATATATATATATATATATATATATATATAATTTAAAATTGAATATTAATTTATAGTTAAATGAATTTGGGATGACCTGAAGTTAAGTTGGGGTGCCCATATGTGTGAAAATAAAACTGATTTTATTATTTTTTTTTATTATTTGTAATAAATGAAATGTATTTAAACAATACATATATAAATCTAAAAAAATTTAAACAATAGGCAGTTAAAAATCTTAGTGTTTCTGGAAATCTATGTGCATGAAATGTATAAAAACAAAAAACAGTTTACAAATCATTCTTCTTATTGTTATAATACCTGTAACAAAAGACAGCAATTTTAAGTAAAATTTAGAACACTAAAATGGAGTTTTACTTTTTCTTTTAGTTAAATTATAAACATTTTAAAAGTCAAATGCTGTAACTAAATGTTTATCAAATTCAAAGGAAAGAAAGTGAAATAAGAAGTAAGAATAACTGATTAATTCTTAAATAATTAAATCGTGTTTTAATAGTTGTTGGAGTAAATTTGAATATTTTAAATCTTTTAAAAAAAAAATAATGAGAATTAAGTCTGCTAAAAATTGGAAAATAAAGAAAAAATAATTTTCTTGATATATATATATATATATATATATATATATATATATATATAAAGTGTTTCTATATTATCTGATGTAAATATATGATTATAAATAATTATTAAATTGTACTTTAATATGAAAATGGGCTAGAGCAAAACATGCTATTGTGTGTCATGGTATTTCCTGCCAGCTGCATTATATATATATATATATATATATATATATATATATATATATATATATATATATATATATATATATATATATATATATATATATAAAGTAGAAATATATATATATATATATATATATATATATATATTTCTACTTTATTGTAAACATACAAGAAGATGCCTGCAGTCCAAAGTAAACAAGGCTTGGAATACTTTATGGTGAATCAAATGAGGATCAAGATTTTTACCATTAAACACAACTATAGGAGACACCATTGTATCTACATATCCTTGCTAAGGAAAATGATTTACTAAGTAAAACTGCTTTGAAGAATAACTTGCCTAACTATCAGCTACTACTACTTTTATTAGGATGATTTTTATGAATTTTGTTCCAATTACAATTTTTAATCAAAGAATCAATATTGTAAATTTTTGTTTATTTATTATTATTTTTTTATTTATATTATCTGTTGTATTTTCTCACTCAGATGCTGAAGCATCATTTTTCAGAATTAGCAAAGAAGAAAAGGGGGATTATTCATTTTGATATTTTTTATATTTTCATTATAAATAAAATTTAGATAAAGCCATCTGCTTCACATCATGTTATCCACATAAATATTGAGGTAAGACTATCTAAATTTATTTTCATAGGTTAAATTACAACATTTATACAGAATACATATTATATGTTTTATTTTGTGATTAACCGTGTACGTATATTTTCCAGTATGTTTGACTAATCAACTGGTATCTGTCTCTATCATATATATAAATTGGGGAAACTTATTAAATAGATTAACGTTTGTAAATGTATATAATTTAGCTAGCCAGCATCTCAATTACATTAAATAACTAAAGTTTATTTTTTCTATATAATTACGATTTGTAGAGAATGAGTGACATAGGGAGATTTCTACCATGGGGTATAAGGGTTGGATATAGAGGATAATTAATTTGTAATATGGTAGAGATTCACTTGTGACACATGTACATATGATGATTATTATATTTTTTATATTGTTTTATCATTACTATTGTTGTTATACTTGATATCTATTATTATTAATAAATGTTTGAGAGTTTCTATTATTCCAGTCTCTGGTTTATTGAGTTGTCCTGACATTCCACAGTTTATATAAATAATTATGCATACACACTTCTATTTTTCTTATATAAAAGCTTGAAAATAAAACAAATATAATAAATGCTAGTTGTAATCAATATATAGGTGCAGGAGTTGCTCTGTGTATCTGTTCATACCTGCTAAAGGAGTTAAAAGCAATATTCTCTCTGGGCTTGAATATTAGGGCATAATGGAATTAAAAAGAGGAAAGTGGATGAACTAACCTAAATTGCATTTAATATCATTAAATAGGGATAGAGTTAGTCAATTAAAGGGTATGCAATCATTGGTTAAGCATTTCATTGGATTCTCATTAGCACTTTATCAGATGACCCACAGTCTGAACATAGTTGGATGCAACTTTTTTCACTTCTAAGCCTAGTAGGTCTTTGCAGATTGTTTCATTAGGGGTAATAGATTAGAGCATATTAACTTATCCCCACACCATATTGCTACATCTGCATAGTAGTAAAGTCTGCAAGTTAGTTGACCATCCATTACAACTGGTGCTTAGCAGTGTTTGGGATTAGTTGTAATCATTCCATCCATTGTATCTGACATCATCAGCTTTTGGGGCTAGTGGTCATCATTCTGTCCATTATAATATATATAGTTGATGAGAAAATTACAATTTCTTAATTGTTCAATATATATATATATATATATATATATATATATATATATATATATATATATATATATATATATATATATATATATATATATATATATATATATATATATATATATATATATATATATATATATATGAGGAGGTAATATTCATTAAATAGACCAACACTTTAACTTTTGATGTTACTAAGAAATGATTACTTTCTACTAATTAACAATTCATGAAACAAAACAAGTTTTTTTCATAATTGCTCTTTTTTGGGGGATTTTTAAAGCAAAAGGGGGTCGCTTTTACTTTAAACACAAGTTCTTATATGGATATAAACCTGTAATAAATACCTTTCTGGGTTTAAAGTAAAAGAGGATGCCCTTTGCTTTAAAGAACCCCAATAAAAGAGCTATTATGAGAAAAATTTGCTTTGCCTCAGAAATTGCTAAGTAATAATAATTGATAATTTCTTAGTAACATCAAAAGTTAAAGTGTTAGTCTATTTAATGGAAATTGCTTCCTCACTTGTTTATAATAAAATCCATATAAATATATATATATATATATATATATATATATATATATATATATATATATATATATATATATATATATATATATATTAAAAAATTT